>JBCJKH010068254.1:0-16921 GCA_039877255.1 Loriculus beryllinus | reverse complement strand
AAGAAATTCTTTCCTGTTAGGGTGGTGAGGCACTGGAATGGGTTGCCCAAGGATGTTGTGAGTGCTCCATCCCTGGCAGTGTTCAAGGCCAGGTTGGACAAAGCCTTGTGTGGCATGATTTAGTGTGAGGTGTCCCTGCTTATGACAGGGGGGTCGGAACTAGATGATCTTAAGGTCCTTTCCAACACTAACTATTCTATGATTCTATGATTCTATGATTTTATTGTGTGGGAACGTTAAAGCTCCTGACAGTCCACACCAACTGAAGTCTTTTCTATCAAGAGAAGGTGGCTTGTTGTACCTAATAGTGAGGAGAACACTAGAGGCTGGGCATCCCTTAGTTCAGCTTTCTGATCAGGTGTGTGGAATATCAGGAGAACACCTATGCGTCTGTTCAGGGAGATACATGGTAACAGGAGATCCAAATAAATTCTTCCAGCAACAACTGTGCAACTTGCTGACTTGGAAATACTTGTGATGTCTCATGATAATGTATTGAAAGATAGCTTGCTCTAAAACCATGTATTGAGCAAATTTGTGCAGTGCATATGGTACATAAACCTTGAGCTGAATTGGGCTTTTTTTCAGGAAGTGAGGTCAGTGAACCATCAAGATAAAAGGCATGTATCTATTGCTTGTGAGGAAATGAGTTTGGAATGTGGCATTGATTGTGGACCCTTCTCTGCAAGAAGGGCACATTACTTTGCCTGACTTTATTTGGTTTGCGTGTTGCCCATGTCCACAGAGACAACCTTAAACTTTTCTGCTTTTGTGTCTATTAATATTTGGGGTCAATTCGGGGGCAGGGGAAATGCCAGCGGTCCACTGACATACACAGGAGAGGAAAGGAAATTGCTTTCTGACAGATCTTTTCTGCTATTTCCACATGAGCAGATGGATCCCATGGTGAAGGTCTGCCTTTAAGGAGAGTTTAAGCAGGAAATACTTTTCTTGCAAGAAGACTGGTTATTTTCTGTATTTGTGCAGCTTTCAGGTAATTCATAGAGACTTCTGATAAAAATGCAGGCTTTTTTTCTACCTAGTTGTATGACCTTCAGTGTTTTCAACTCTCACCTTTTCCAGGGGAGAGAGATGTGGGAATTGCATCTTTGTCAACTGAGCCAGTCCATTACCTCTCTAAATGCTGACTGCTATGCTTGATGCCTGGAGCTGGAGAGAACAACTGGCTTCCACAGTTTTTCTTTAAAATGTTATTTTCCAAGGTAAGAGCACAGTCTCCCTAAGTTTAAGGAAGATCTTCCTATCTTCCTCACGTTGAAGTGTTTTAAAGGGCCTCATTTTGAAGACTGAAGGATTGGGAGGGTTTCTAGCAACAACAAAACAAGCAATTGCTTTTACAGCCGGATGACAGTTGCAAAGACCAGGTGAACTACAGCCCTTTGAGGTGGATTTCTTTCTTCTGGCTGACGAGACTATAGAGGCTTTCCTGACTATCATGTTTGACTGGAAGAAGTGCAGGTTTGACTGACTTAGCTGTGGGAGGAGCGTGAGTGTTGGTGGGGCAAGGCAGAAGGGCGGGAGTCTGCAACAGGCCTCAAGAAACTGTAGTGACGCTTCCTAACCTTGAAGGTAAACATTGTAGCTGTTAATGTATAAGTAGAGCATACCTGAAAATAAACGGAAGGGAAACTGGTTTCCTAATCGTTAGGGTATGTTTGTAGTTGTTGGTGCTGTCTTTAAGCAATAAAGGCCAGCATTATTTTAGATATATCCCAGCTTGCTTGTTTGGAGGAGTGCGGGAGAGCGGCAGGAGGCAGCAAGGCACTGCCGCCTCTCCATGCACAACATGGGAAGCAACTCCAGCTGTCCTGTGGGAGCTCTCCCCTCAGACAGGGAGCAAGTAATGAGCTCGGTGCTTTTGGTGTGCTGGTACTCTACTCTCCTTTAGACATGACCATGCAAGGTGCAGCTCACCCTGATGATGCATCTCATCCAGCACCAGGATAATCTTATGGTGCTTATGGTACTGGCAGCATTTGTCCCTTCTGTTTGGGAGTAGGAAAGTGGAGATGGTCATCCTACCTTAAACCAAGCCTCCTGAAAGGCGCTGAAGCAAGTTAGGGGGACAGCTAAGCAGAACTGGCTTTCTTCCTCCTGCAGGCCCAGGGGCTTAACGCTTTATATTCTGGAGTGCCACCTGCTGGCACTTGCTCTCTTCACTTGCTCTTTTTTGGAGGCAGCTGCTCTAGAAGATCAGAGCTCAGACCAAAGAGCGTGGATGTCAGTAATAATAATAGCACTAATTATTTATATTGATCATTACATTATTTTCTTTATTGTCATAGCACTTAAGAACCCTGTTTATTGGCAAAGACCTCACTCTGGCAGGTGTGCTTCAAACTGAGTGTGAAAGAAATTGGCAGAGCCTTCGCTGCTTAAAATATACAGGGTATAGTATGAAGGAGTGCTTTAAAGAACAAAAAATGATTTTTCTAATCCATGCTGCTATTTGGCAAAACATGAGAAATTATTTTCTCAATGTCTTGATTTAGTAAGATCTTTTGGTCATTTCTGTCATTATGAAAAAAGCAGAGCAGTAATCAGGAAGGTGAAAGACACCTGACAGTGAAGTCACTTAAGCAAAGTTAGGGTAACATTGCCTCAACTCTAAAAAGTAACAGTGATGTCAGTAAACTAAAGAATTCTGAAAACCTTTTGTCTGGAAAGCAAGGGATGTTGTAGTTTGTAGCACAATGCAAATCTGAGTCCAGAGCTGAGGTTTTTTGCCCTCTGAGTAAAGAACTTGCTTTTCAGTAGGAAAGAGGTATTTTTTTTTAATCTGTTTTGTAACATTTTTCTGTGGGCCAAATCCTCTATGGGCCTAAGTCAGTGTGACTCCTTTGGCATCTGTTTGGTTGTGTGCATTGATGTTTCCTGTGTTCAGTGCACCACTATAAAGCCCACAGATGTAATACTAAAATAATGGAATAAAGATCTCAACTGAGTGGAATCTGGTCAAATCCTGCATGAAGGCATTAAGCTGTGTGCATGCTCACCATGTCTTCTTAGATCGTCTCTTTCAATGCAACACTTTCTAGAGTCGCAAAATACATTTTGGGCCTTTCCTCCTTTCTTTTAGCTGTCCCTAAGGCACCTCTTTGGTTCCTTGCTGCTATTCTGTGCAGTGGTACATGGAATAGAATCATAGAATCATTTAGGTTGCAAAAGACCTTTAATATCATTGTGTCCAACTGTTAACCCAGCACTACCAAGTCTACCTCTAAACCACGTCCCAAAGTGCTGCATCTACACATCTTTTAAATACCTCCACGGATGGTGACTCAACCACTTCCCTGGGCAGCCTGTTCTGGTGCTTGCCAACCCTTCTGATGAAGAAATTTTTCCTAATATCCAATCTAAACCTCCTTTGGTGCAGCTTGAGGCTATTTTTCTTGTTCTGTTGCTTGTTATTTGGGAGAAGAGACTGATCCCCACCTTGCTACTGCCTCCTTTCAGTTAGCTGTAGAGAATAATAAGGCCCCCTCTGAGCCTCCTTTTCTCCCCAGTTCCCTCAGCCACTCCTCACAGAACTTGTGCTCTAGACCCTTCACCAGCTCCATTGCTCTCCTTTGGACACACTGCAGCACCTCAGGGTCTTTCTTGGTAGTGAGGGGCCCAAAACTGAACACAGTACTGGAGATGAAACACTCTGGAGACCATTGGGATGAGTGCGAATGTTTTTAGAAAGCCCTGAACCACCTGCCTTTTCAAAGTAAGATCCTTTAGCACCTTTGTAAGAATAGCCTGTAAAACCCAGCAATTCTGTCAACCACATAGTCCTCTTCAGGCTTCAATGACATCATGAAATATGACTTGTCTGTTCAAAATGCCCATGTTGTAATTTTTACTGGGGAAAAATACGATGGTGTATTGCTAGGCTTAAGCATTCCACATTCATCAGTAGAGCAATATGAGCTAGAGATACTTCTGGCTCACTCAGTGACTGACCACACCAGAAGAAAAATTGTTCCAGTGCAAAAAGCTTTGTCCTTTGTGTTACCTTTTTATAAATTTATTCTAAAAGAAAATAGTCAGATTGAAATGAAAGTTGAAATGAGCTGACAGTTTAATGGAAATGACTATTTTTGCCTTAAGAGAAAGTATTTGTTTAATTTGATCTGAAACTGCCAATGAATTTGTTCACCTCAGAACTAGTTTTCTTCAGGTAGCTCTAAGTCACATGCAGGAACCGCAAGACTGGCTTGCAAGACGGGCACTGAAATTTAGGGGTTCTACCTAACTGGGTAGGATTTGGGGCTTCTGAAGTTCATGTTTTCAGGCTTTTCTTCAGAAAAATGGGGCTAGCAGCTTTCTTTTTACTGAGTACTGAATTGATTGTCCGTAATCCTGTGAACCTAGGACTCGCCATGGCCATATGCTATCAGGACTGTGATGAAACCTTGAGCATTAGCAGTATTATGCTAATTGTCTTTTCTAAGTTTGTTCTGCCTTTGCATTGCGAAGACTACAGAACTAGGCCCAAAATTTAGAAGTAAGGCAGTTTGCTTCATTTTGATTGTTTTGCTCTATTTAGGATAACACAGTCCTGTCTGAGCATCAGCACTCCTTCATACAGCAAAAGTTCTGTACGCTCAGCTGCTGCCAAATGGGAGGGTATTTTCACACAAGGAGGTTCCAAAAGCAGCCAAACTTTGACTGGCTGGAGTATGACGGATGATGTCTGGCCTGAACTTTGGGACTTACCGTAAAGAATGAAATACAACCAGGCAGAGCTTGGCAGGTCTGATAAATTTCTTGCAGCTACAGAATGTGAGTGGGTCTTGGAGTTGAATACCATTTCTGTGAAGGAAAGCAACAGTAGTTTTCATATAATACGGGCAAGAATAGTTTACCTTCCTGTGCCTGAGCATTTGAGCAGCCAGTTGCAGTCCCCATCACAGTGTGACTGCCAGAGCAGAGAGGCTAGCAGCTCTGCAGCTTTGAGCTCAGTCTCCCAGATCTTTAATTTATCTAAGCCCACTGGAGAGGGTTGTGGTGGTGCTAAGCTATGGCTGTTGCCCTGCATTGCTTAGCTGTGAGGTTACTTTTGTTGGCAAATGGTGCTGGTTCATACGAGGGAGAGACTTGATGCAAAGCCCCTCGCTCTGTTCTAGGCTTCATTCTATAAGTTCATCCATGGGAATCTTCTTGTTTCTCTCATGGGCATGAAGGAGAGAGCTGAGAGCCTTTCGTGGTGTCAGTTTGTTGTCTCAGCACTTGTCTGAAATTTTGTCTGGTGGTACTGGGACACCAAGCCATGACGTGGAGCTGGTGGGGGGTAGGCTGATGTGCAACCAGTTGGTTTAATTGCAGCTGTTTTGGGAGCATTGTGTCATTCACTCAAATTGCGTGTTTTCAGGGTGTCACAGGGGAATTGAAGGCATCTGCATTTAGAGATTACCTTGATCTGCCTGAGCTGCTGACACTGTGTTCTTTATTGGTTGTGTTGAAGGATAGTATGTTAAGTACGCATATGTGCAACTGACCTCAAGAGCATGTGTCATCCCGTTAACTTTCATGGCTAATGTCAGGCCATGCACTTCAGAACTTGTCTTGTCTGAACTGGAGCTTGTGGAGTGTTTATAGTCATGGGTAGAAACATGTGGTTTGAAAAAGTATTGGAAGAAATAATTTATCCAGTATAGCTTTTTAGATCTCGTTTGGAAGATTTTACTGGTGTAAAGACAGAAAGATAAATCATGAAATAGGAAATCATCAATATGTTTGCACTTCAGGCTTTGCCTAACTGCTTGGGATCCATTTTTGCAGCGAGAGTTGGACTGTTCCCAGAACTCAGGAAGAGAGGGTAGTATTAATATTACTAGCTGGCAGAGTGTTACAGGGTGAATGATTAGTTTCCAATAAGAAAGGAGCTTTTGGGTAGGTTCCAGTTCCTTTTGGTGTAGTCTGCAAACCAGAATGACAAGTGCTGTGACCTGGAGTATCTGTTGTGCTTATCAGAGACTAAAAATGCATGAAGATCACAATTTGTCTGCATTAGGAAATGACATAGCAGTTGACCTTGAGGAGGCCTATTAGTTGGCTATCTTCCACTGCCTTGTAAAGTGGTTCTCCTACATTAGGACATCTGTTACGCTTTTTCCCAAAAAGCGGACTTTACTCCATTGTGCTGCCTACTTAGCTGATTTCAGGAGAAAGCTAAAAATATGCAAAAGGCTCCCCTGCCCCATCTAATCTCCTTCAAATCTTATTCTCCTTCTTTATGGTCTATGAAGGAAGAGAGTTTCCTTTCCTAGTGTTGTGTGGCTTCTAAGAAAGTATTTTCCAATTTCTTAATCCCATCTATTTCAGTGTAAAAGGATGTATGTATTACTTTGCCTCCCTTAGGCTTATTGCACTATATCTTTTTTTCTTATTCAAAAGCAAAAAAAAAAACCAAACCAAAAAAACCCCAAAAAACCCAACCCAAAAAATAACACCTTTCCACACACAAACAAAACAAACCCTAAACCATCACAGCGCTTGAGAGCAGTTATGTGGAGATAGCTGTTCAGCAATGTGGGTCACAGAATCACGTCCACAGGAAGCTGTGCTGGATGAGTGTAGAGAGTGCAGAGCATGTTAGGCAGGTGGGGTGTACGAGGCAGAAACACAGAGCAGAGTTACAACAATTAAAACTCTCATTTGAAGGACTTCTGTTTCCTGAGGTAAATCTGAAATTGAGTTTTCAGCTTTAGCATTGTATAGCCAGTTTATTAATGTGTGAGTATTGATTCCTTTCCTCCTCTGTTTGGGCCCATAGGCAGGTAGATTTTTGACCTGGATTTATCAAAACCCACTCAATGGCCTTGGAAAGATGTAGCACTCTCTCCTGTAATTATAGACTGGTGTCTCAATACATTAATTCAAGGTGATACCCACTCAATCACCCAGTGACCTGTATCAGTGAGAAACGTCTGCATTTGAGCTTTATTTAAAATTAGTTTTTTTTCTTGGGATGTTGAATTTGTAAGTAAAATATCAAATCCTTAGGGAGGGAGGGAATACTCTTTTAATTAAGTTTCTCTTCAGGTATTATCAGGCAAATTCTATCAATGGCAGATGAAACACAAAGCTCTTGCAGAGCAGAATTTGTCACTTAAGTGATCAGGTGCTTCATGCCTCTCTCTCTCAGCATTTTGAATGCCACAGAATTCTGTCATGTGGCCGTAAATGAAAATCTCTTAGAAAGAAGATATTCCATTGCATTGCATTTAAATGCTGTAACTGAGAGCGAGTTTGACACCCATAGTTCTTGCTGTAAGGTTGTGGGATTTTGGCCTTAGTGACTTAGTTTGTGACTTCACTTCAAGGTAGGGAAGCAACTTCTAAATCTCTTTGCCAGCCACCTAAACACTTGCTCCTTATGTCATGGTGGTAAATAACTCCAGGTGTAGCTTTTATGGGTGTGAGGGGTAGATGTCTTTTCACACCACCCTTGCCCTTGATGCCAGTTTGAATGGCAAATGGGTCTCTGTTGGTCCTGGAAAAAATTGTCTTTAATTCCTCTTACCCTAGGGTTTAGGATTAAGTCAGGCATAATTAAGAGCAGCCAACAACATTGAAGAAGTGCTAATGGCCCTGCAAGTGCAGTGCTTGGAGTGGGCTGTAGAAATCAGCACCATCCCTTGGGATGCTTTGAGTGCTGGGGGTATATTTTTTCTGTAAATTGTGAGGAATCTGTCCTCTGCTAGGAAATATTCATATTTTGGATGTCTTAGGACCATGGTCACATCTTTCATCGTGTCAGTACATCCTTCATGCAGGAAGAGAAACACTAGGACTTGGGGACAGCAGCAGCGGTGATGAATACCTTCACACTCCTTCCAGCGGCACAGAGCTGCACCTGGGAGTCCCTGTCCTCTGCCAGGCTGGAAGGAACCTGGGAGATTTAGGGAACCATAGCTCTGGGGCAGCTTGACAAGTAACCTTGCCAAAAACCTGCAGGCATGTCAGAGTTAGGCTGGTGAGGAACAGGTCAGGCTCCCTCTGCCAGGGTTCCAGTTCCACCTGTACGGAGCACTGCTGAGAGGCTGGATGGGCAGGAAAACTAACTGCTTTTTGTCTCTACCCCTCTGAAATGGGCATATTTCTGCAGAGTATGAAAGCACCTCATGTGAAACTGTCTGGTAAGTGTAAATATGCTGTTTTGACTCAGCAGTAAGAAACTGTACCTGTCATTTGCTGACCTGGCATGTTGCAGGTGATTAGTAGTGTTTGCTGTTGGAACAAAGTGCACGTTTGATGACTTACCTAGGTCATATTTGACCAGAATAAGGTCTTTGGAGTGAGGGAATGTGAACATGTCAAAGTTTGCAGATAAAAGGAGGGAGCAGCACTGCTGGTAACATGAGATGGAACAACGAGCAGCATGTGAGTCTCTCTCTGTTTTCTATAAACATCAAATATTGGTGTTTTTACCTGATATGTTTTTGCTCCAAACCCATAAACTTCTACATCTAGTTTCATTCCTGTGGGTAATCTTTCTGCCGCTGTCTCCTATTGCTAGGGTTGTCTGGTGACAATTTCTAAGGAAAATGCTGTGGGGTGATACCTTGCAGCTAGGCTTCTTTTTCATGATCCACCTCTATTCACTCAGATCAGCTGCCAATGAGGCAACACAACTGCTGTCCTGTTTTATTTGCACTGTTGAGATCATCCAGAGAAGGTTCTCTCTCCATCAGCATGGATCCCCTGGCACTGGTTCATAGAATGTTGTAGGCTCATAGACTTCAGTTTCACTCAACTTTATTTTTTTGTGGATTTATGCACCCAGGAATGTGTACACCTGATTCACATTTTTGCCAAGGGCTGGCCAAAAGCTAAAGGAACAGCGCCAGCTTGGACTGGCTAAAGATTTAACCAAATTGAAACACTTTTTTTTTCCTTTTCCTGCAATATTTCTGTGCAATTGTGAAGAACTAAATAGAAAGGATGTAGGCTGCCTCGCTTAAAAGAGGGTGTCTGGGAAATAGGTAATTCTGGAGAGAAGAATGGATTAACTTTGTTCGTTTACTGTTAGCTTTATGTTGTTCAAAACGCATGTAGTCTCTTGGTTGTAATCTACATGGTGGATGAACTTTCTCTGTGGAGAAACATCAGTTTCTGGATCACAGTCTCTCACGCTTTTCATGGTCTGTGGAAAAGCTCATATGTTCAATGAAAGCCACAGAAATTCTCAGGCATTCTGTGGAGATACTGCCGGCTGGAAGAAATGGGGAGAAATGGATGGTTTTCTGAGCTTTGCTGATTCTCTGTTGCAAAAAAAGGATCTGTCACCTCTGCCCAAGGGCTCAAGAGATGAAAAGTGGAGCTGGGATGATGAAGTTGTCCAGGAGATTTGAGGCAATGTGGGTGGTGCTTTCATGACCTTGGACCAACTGCTTTGTCTCTCATCACTTCTTTTCTTAGATGATGAAAGGATACGATAATACTTCTTTCTTAACAAGGGTGTTGTGATGAATAAATTAATTAATCTTTGTGATGTTCTCAGTTACTATGGTAATTAGTGCTACAGAACAGCCTAAAAATAAATAGGATCGTTTAGTGAAGGATATTCAGGGGAAATCAGGTAGCATGTCCTGAACATTTGCAGCAGCCCCAGCGTGTTTTGTCCAAATGGGGTTTTTTGAAAACATACACAAATGCTGAATATTGTAGCAGACATGCTTCCAAATATTAAATATGTTCCTTCCTCCTCACTATCAGTTTGAAACAACTCTAGCACACATTTCCTTCCATATATGTGGGCAGATGATTCTTGCAATTAGTTCCCCTGTTGAGAACAGTAGTCCCCCATCACCCCCATCTCCTTTCCAGCCTAAGGGCACCTGAAATGAATGGATTTTTCTTCATCGTAAATCATACATACTCAGTAATACTGTCAAAGAATTCTTAATGTTTTTGGGGAGTTTACGTAATGGCCCTTCCTTGAGAAAGGTGAAATATTGTCGATACACTGCCTCGCTGAAAGTCTGTTATTAACCTTGCTGTACAGCAAGTGGAGCATGCCTAAGTACATGCATGAGTCTGTGCAAAATTTCTGAGGTGTTATTTCAGTGATCAGCTAACTACATCAGTGTGCCCCAAAGCCAGTTTTTAAAAATGTGATATGATGTTTAATCTTCTATGAATTGTATTAGATTCCACAGGCATCATTAAAGTATATTTTTGAGGCTTCCAAATTAGCATAATTTTGGGTCCTAGTAAGCTGGGAAGCATGTGTGAAGATAGTTCTAAGTTATCCTGTGGAGGTGGCACCCCTTCAAGGCTGTGGTTTCCATTGCTTAGTATCACTGAGACTGTCCTTACACAGAAAAAATATTATGTTAATAGGCAAAGATTTGCTATTATTGTCCTCTGACTTGTTGTCAAACTCCCGTCATGGATGTAAAATGCCTTTCTATGCACTGGGTTCCAAAAATAGCTTTTTTTTCAGACCCTGCCAGTTGGGGACTGCTTTATAGTTAGGGTTTGTGCAGAGCTTTCTGTGCAGCAAACTTGTGCTTTCTTCTTCCTCTCATCTGTAGCTGTGCAATACTACCTGCAGCAACCTTCATCTGTTCATCTCTTGCAACACTCCCGGTGTTGTGCTTGGAAGCTACAAATTGCAAGAGAGCACCAAATGTCCCTTCTGCCTTCACCTTCTTGGGGAGCAGGAATCTGATGCCTTGGCATTCTTGGCCTCCTGTTCACCTTAAAAAGAAAGAGAGCTTGGGGCTCTGCTGTGGCTTCCAACAAGGTATCACCTGAACAGACACTGTGACTGGCAAACAGCTAAAATACCTGGTTTGTTCTCCAGACCTTTATTGCTCTTGAGTTACACAATCATTTCGCAGATGTTAAAAATTCCTGGCTCACACCGAGGGCAGCCCGAATCTGTAGGAAGGACCTTTGTGCTGTGCTCTCAGGCACCTGGCTGTACTTTGATCTTCTGCTGCAGGGGTCATCAGCTTTGCAGGGTCCTCCCTGGGTCTCTGTAACCACTTATAAATCTCTCGCTGGCCACTGTCAACCCTGACACTTGAGTTTTGGAGCTTGTGTATTTTTATACCCAGTTAATTTTCATTTGAGTCACTAGATAGATCTCAGCCCTGTAGAGCTTTCAGTTGCTGTGAGGTTTGTGCAGGGCAAAGTAACTACTCACAGTTGCAGTTTTCACTGCCTGTGTGTATAGCTTCCCTGTCATAGTTCCTAGCCCTCCTTTCCACATGCATTCCCCTCTCCACACATACATATATGCTGTCTCTCTTGCAGAGCCCACAAATAACCCTGACAATCTTTTCTTATTTTTTTCCCCCATTTTCCTGTCAACAGTCTCCTCACCCCCCTTGGGCATCAATAGATGACAAGAGCAAAACATGACAAGACAGTATTTTTGGCTAATGCTTGACATGAGCCATGCACTCATGTGCAGCTTGGCTGCCTCTTGGTCTTCATGCTCAGAGCACCGAGAAGAGTGATGTCTGAGTAAGCTTTGAGCGAGGTGTTCACCTGTGACAGCTCAGTACCTCCAACTGGTGTGGGGGGGAGTGTTGAGACTTCAGTCCCCTGTCCAAGAGGAGGTCTGCTCCTCTTGGCATAGTTACGGAAGTGGGAGAAGAGTACTGAGAGAGCTCTCATGGCTTTTTCCTTCCTACCTATGTACTGTGAAATAAATTAAAATAGACATTATGCAGTTTAGTTTGGACTGTACATAATAGCTTGATTTTCTTTTATCCCCAAGCTGAGCTGTGGCAGAGTGCAGGAGGGTTCTGGGGCTTTGAATGTGCTTGGGAGTAAAATTGCACTGTACCCATGAAGCTACATGTCCAACCTTTGAACAAGACAATGTCACCAAAGGACAAGGGGTTAGATGGCCATGGCTACTCTTTAACTTGTCTTTAGACAAATTTGGAAGGAGTCATACTAACCTCTTAGCTTACTGGTTGTTACAACTGACATGTCAAAATATACGTTTGATCATTATTTGAGATGTTTTAGGAAAGTAAGAATGTCATAATTCTCTATAAGTATATGCAGAATGCAACTTTGTTACTTGAAATAGTGCTTATAGTTGTTTCTCCGGGAGGGGGAGGGCACGCTGGGGAGTGGGGCGTGGGGAGAGAAGGGATCAGGGAAGGAAAGAAGTGTAACTTCAAGACACATAGTTGGAAGTGACCATTTCCCTGGTTCAGCACCAGGTCAAAGTAGGGTTGTCATTATATTTACAGCTTCTGCAAATATATCCACACATATCTGAACAAGGTATGTGATGTAGGTTGTAAGTCCTATCTTAAACTTTTAATTTGGCTCCATTCTTTTCCTGTTCTTCCTGTGGATTGCACTAATACTTTAAAACTTTAGCCTCCTCAAGAATTGCTTTGCAGCATAATTTAGCGTTCCAGCCATCTGAGAGCTTGTTGGAATGGATTTACTTCTTTTTCCTCTTAGGGCACTCTTTGCCTGGGGGTGATTCTTGTTTTATTCTTCAGCTCTTCTCACAGAATCACAGAATCATTAGGGTTAGCAGTGACCTCTAGAGATCGTTTAATCCAACCCCCCTGTCAAGGCAGGGCCACCTGGAGCAGGTTACACAGGAACACATCCAGGTGGGTTTTGAATGTCTCCAGAGAGGTGCTCTGATCTTCTGCTGTAAGGATGTCACCAGGGCAGGGATGGGGGGCTTGGTAGCACATGAGTATATGACTCTTGGACAAGGATATGCAGTCAGAAAAATATTATCTTGAACCCAATCATATTCGCATCAGTAGAAACTGGTTTACCTTCAACACTGTAAGTGGAGAGAGGTGGTTGTAGGTGACAGATAAATGAGGTTAGAGAACTTCACCAGTTCAGTGCACTGATATCCAAAATGTGGAGGGCAGAGCTTTTATGCAGGCATACTGATTTACATCTGCAGGAGTACTTCAACTTTGTCTTTAAATGTAAGCCTTTCCTTCTGGATTTGCAGGCATTGGAGCATTTTATTGGCTTTTTTTGTATTTTTCTTTTTTTTTTTTTTTTTACAGATTTGCAGATATGGCAGATCAAATTTGTGCCCTGTAATGTGTGAGCTCAAGTTTGGCTTGGGCAGTGCATAACTGAGGATTTTGTATGGATACTTCTGTGCAAAATGTAAACCTGCTGGGTTGCTTGTGCCTAAGACTTGGATTTGAAAGCTTCGGTGATTCATTCCTGAGTTCCTATACCTAATTCCTAATCTGGCCTTTGTCTGTTAATGTTTTTCAGCCATGTTTTGCCTAGCATTGTGGATAGCTCTCTGTCATTTTTCTCTCAGTTGCACGCTAAGCTGTTTAAAGACCCTTTCAGCCAGTCTTCCTTTGTGCCTTCTTGTACTTCAGGGATGTGAAGATAGTAATGGGAAGGAAAGGATGAAGAAGATGAAGCTTCTACATGTTTTCTTCCACTTTCCCTCAGTATGGCCTGCATGCGGGCAGTGAATGCGTAGTGCCTTCTGTGGTAGAGTTAGGCTCCCTCTGCACTAGAGTATTTGTTAATGCCATGTGTGATACTGTGCTGGTGCAGAGCAGGCACCAGACGGACCCATGCTGGCTTCGTGCTCACATCAGTCTCTCTCTCAGCAGTGGTCTCTGTGCTGCATTCAGGCAAAACATCTCAAAAGTGATGTTTGGATGGCTGGCATGGGCCATTTTTACCTGCAGCCATTGCCCACTTTTCACGAGCACCTGTCTTCATAACTGCAGCCCCTGCTGTCTCATGAGTCAGGATTGTAACTGCGTGTTTGTTGAAGTGCCTTGTGAGCCAAAACTCGCTGCTGTTACCAAACCTACAGCTGGGCCTGTTCTGTCAATGTCAGTGAAATCAGTCGTTAGCGTCTGAAGAGATGACGTGTATTTTGTTTTCCTTAATCAAACACCAGTAGCTGCCAGAAGCAGGATGTGTGGGACAGTGTGGTCCAGAAGGCTGTCCTGCACTGCAAACTGTACATCTGTGCCTGCCTTTTCTTCTTGAACTACGTTATTTCCATTTTACTGATGTCACCCATTGGTTAGCATGTCTCAACCTAGTTGCTATGAACGGGAAGGAAGAGAAAGAAATAATTGTATGGAAAGGAAGAGAACCTCTGACAGCTGTGGTTCTCAGGTGTTAACTCTATTTTGGGAATAACACAGCAATAAGAGAAGATCAAAGTTCACTGTGTAAATATTTTGTGTTTTCTTTATTGTATTATCTCGATGCAAATTCAGGCTGATATTACATCAAACACAGCAAGGCAGGCAATGTAAAAAGTTGTAAAACTTGTTACCCATTCATAATTATCACATATTGGAGTGACCAAAATTAAACAAATCTAAACAGGTCGTTGTGAAAGTCAACACAGCTGCCATTTTTTGGATAGCTGTAAGTATTAAGTGGGAAATGCAAAGAATTCCTATATAGTGAATAGTTCAGAACAAGGTTAGTAACAACTTTAATTCAGTGCATTAACAGATTGTTGTCCATGATATTTGATGGTTCTGGGTATAAACAAAGCCTTTTGTCTTGGGTGAAGCTTTCATCAGTGAGAAGGGCCATGTTGAACAAGCTGCTTGTGTAACCAGGCAAGAAATTAATTTGACTGAAAATTATGCTGTTCCTTTTCATTGTGTGCAAATATGGGTGTTTCAGTGTAGTTACTTGGTTGCTTATTCATGCACAGGAGTAAGTTCATGAGCCTGTGGAAATGCATCAGTTTCACGTATTTTTAATTTCCCAACCTTTCACATAGACTGTGGTTGAGCCAAATAGTTAAAAATCCTCAGGGGTTTAAAGGATTAAATGAGAACAATAGTTAAGGTGCAGGTCCTGCAAATATGACAGAAGGTAGATGCTGAAGGACCTGCTTAGTGAACTACAGCTTCTCCTGTTATGGGTATAAATGTAACGGTGACTGATGGACTGGTAGGGATTTTACAGCTGTAAATGGAGACCTAGTGATGACTGACCTGAAGGTTTGCCACTGGGCAGTTTGGTGAAGCTAGTAGGAAGGTGTTTTCCTTCTAAAGGTGGCAAATTTGTTTCCAGGTTACAAGGTCAGCACTGGTTTCCATTCCCCCATTAGCTGGACTCTTGCTTCTGCTGGTTCCTGTAAGTAACCTATTCCTTCATGTTTATCTGTTTGTCTCAGGTACTGGAAGGTTCAGGCCTGAGGTTTTCCTGCCCTCCATAGCCATTGCCTCGTGCTGCCCTGAGAAGAAGCAGCAGCAGAAAGTCAGACACTACCCTGAGGAGAAGCAGCAGAAAAGCAGCAGCTGCTCCATAGCTGTGAGACTTGTCTTGTGTGAGACTTGACCCGAGACTTGTCACGGGGTGAGAATTGTCGTGAGAGCTGCTGTGCTGCCCTGTGCCAGCCACCATGGAGACCCTGTCCCAGGACTCTCTGCTGGAGTGCCAGATTTGCTTCAACTACTACAGCCCGCGCCGGCGGCCCAAGCTGCTGGACTGCAAGCACACATGCTGCTCTGTGTGCCTGCAACAGATGAGGACCAGCCAGAAGGACCTGCGTTGCCCTTGGTGCCGCGGGATCACCAAGCTGCCACCGGGGTACTCTGTGTCACAGCTGCCTGATGACCCCGAGGTGATCGCCGTCATTGCAATCCCCCACACCTCCGAGCACACCCCCGTCTTCATCAAACTCCCCAGCAATGGGTGCTACATGCTGCCCTTGCCCCTCTCCAAGGAGAGGGCGTTACTGCCTGGAGACATTGGCTGCCGCCTCCTGCCTGGCAGCCAGCAGAAGTCCCTGGCGGTGGTGACAATCCCACCGGAGCAGCAGCCACTGCAGGGTGGCCTTCCCACTGAGGGGGGAACAGAGGAGCCGGACCGGAGAGGCGTTGTGAAAAGTTCCACCTGGTCGGGGGTTTGCACTGTGATCCTGGTGGCCTGCGTCCTAGTCTTTCTCCTGGGCATCGTCCTCCACAACATGTCGTGCATTTCCAAGCGCTTCACAGTGATCTCCTGTGGCTGAGGTGGGCAGGGGTGCGTGTTCCCTGGGGGTTGGGTCGGTGGCGGTGATGGTGGTGGTATGGAGTGAGACAATTCAGTGCAGCTTTGCCCAATGACTGCAGAACCGGGGCGGCAGCAGTGCGCCAGCCCAGCCACAGCCCCTGTCAGTGCGGCGTCAGGCCTGTCGGCAGCGTGTGGAGAAAATCACGTCCCGTGTCTGGCGGCAGCGGCACTGAGGAGGACTGCATGCGTCACCATAATCATTTATCAAAGGGACTGCAAAGTACAGTGATCTTTTAATTGTGTTGCGAGATTAAAGACACCTATGTAGCTGGTTATACTGTAAAGTATACGGAATGAGCTCTACTCTAAACACAGTAGATTAAAATCAAAACTGCTCCATGTAGAATTAAAAGAGAATTGGTGCGTGACTCTGTACAAGGTGTTCAATACCAGTCCACACATGCATTATTTTTTAATGGGGGGAGGGAATGAGACTTGTAAAACCAAGAAATCATGTAGCTGGTAAAGCATTTTGTATGTTTTAAACTGCATACCAATTAAACCAAGTTAGGGAGTTGTACAGTAGTTTTTAAATGGAAATGTTTTGCAAGCAATCATTTTGTTCTGTGGTGTGTATTTTTTGCCTCTCTTTTTTCGCCCATTTTTTTCAGCTTCAGAGAAGTGGCACTTCCAGCGTCTTCTATTTGAAGGAGCTATTAGTGAAGAAATGGGTCATAAGAAGTCCTAGAACTCCTCCTGAAAAGTTGTGAAAGCAAATTGTTCTGTTTCTCCTTCTAAAGCTTAGGTTTTCCTAATTGTTTTTAAAGCATTCGGATCTATTTTGCCTCCCTCTTTCCTAGGAGATGCAACTGTGTACCCATGGATAGTGTGGCAGAGGATTTCCTCTAAAGAAGCCTCACCATCCCAGCAAGCCAAGGACCTTTATATG
>JBCJKH010068241.1:0-14104 GCA_039877255.1 Loriculus beryllinus | reverse complement strand
AGCCCATTTCTCTGCAGTGAGATGTGCCATAAACTGAGCTGAACACACACATTATTGATGCCTCCAACACCCACAGCACAGAAGTTCAGGTAATGCATGTGACAAAACAGGTTAGACAGTTCATCTCTGTAAGTTCACAGAAAACTCCAAGAACTCTGTTGGCTTGGAGTTACAGCTTCCAATTGAAATAAGAAGGTCTCCATTCATTTTAACTTTCCAGAAGCTTTTGCCTCCCCTTTGTCCTATAACCACTATCTTCCACTGCGGTATGTGTGGGTGAATGATCCAATACCAAAATTATACCCCTTCCTGAAGCTTTCTTACCACAGAGAATAGTCCAGTTATTGCTATTGCCTTCCACAAGTCACAGCTGCTTGCAAATGTCTAATCAACCACCTGGCAGAAACTGGAAGGCTATAAAGAGAATAGCTTCAGATTAGGTACTTTCCCCAACCGAGGTTCACTTGTTTGGATGACAGGACTGCTGAAGCAAAGGCAGTATTACCTGTCAATACAGATGGAATCATATTGGACTTCCAAGATGTAAAAAAAAACAGAGCCTTGTGGGATTCTTTCTTAAAGGGTTATGAAATCTTGTGTGCTGGTACTCTCAGGTGAAGTGGGTTACAAACTTGTAAGTTTTTCTGTAGTCTGTATATATTTACCATCTGTTTCCTAGCAAGTTAAACTGTAAGCAAAATGAACCACTGACTGGGGAATGGGGTAGAGCTCCTTCATTTAAGCACCTGCCTTAGAAAAACAATGTAATTTGACTTTATATGTTAGTCAAGTGTTTGCTCTGTTTGTGGAACTCTTTTATACAGTCTGGACTCTATTAAACAATTTTCTTATTCATATATACGTACTTGTACTCACTTTTATATACCAGGAATCAATCCTTCACAAAACGGCTTTAGTGCTGCTGAGACAACTTATGTTAACTGAGCACCTGGCAGTTGTTCAGCAAAGTATGTATCTAATAATAATGTTCAAATTGGATGAAGAGCTTTGCTTATAGTGGGCACTGGCAACACTAGTGGAATTGAGGTTTAAGAGCACATATGCTTTTAAATGCATGGAAAGAATGGCAACAAAAGTAGATATAGTCTTTGTCACTTGTTGCATGGGCAACTTAAATTGATATTATCTGTAGTAAACGACTGTGGTCTCTAAGTCACTTTGGAATAAGGCCTATGTGAAAGGAAGACTAAGTACTTCTGGTTTTTTCCTGTGTCTGGCAGAAGTTTTTAATTTTTCATCTTCAAGCTTAGCTTACTGGGAGAAACTCATACACCCCTGTCTGAGCTAGAGCTTGGTCTGCAGCTGTGCTGCTCCCCACACCTATGCAGTCCAGGATGGTTAAAAGCAGGTTAAAGGAGCTGAAAAAATGAAGAAGCCATTGAGCATTGCATTGAGCTGCTGGCAGCCATGGTGGCACTGCTTTCTTGTTGCCTTACGCAGCTGGGAGCAAGTTTGGACATGTCTATGTTTGCTACAGAAGCTACCTCTATAATGTAGGCAAGCAATGCAAAATTGCTTCTGGAATATGCTGAGTTGGTGAACAACCGTTATAGAAAATGAACAAAAATTGGATATAATGCCCAAATATTTGTCCTTTGTTTTTAGGTAATAACTTATCTTCACCTGTGAGCACTCGTTCTTGCAACACTGACTTGCTGAGGGACATTTATTGCAGTCCTTGCCAGGCAAAGGCACGTAAGCTAAAATCAAAGCCTGACTTGCCATCTTGGTCATAGGCATGTTATTGACCATGTCAGCAAGCAGACTTTTAAGTGTTGAAATCATGCAGGTAATATGTACCTGTAAAAACTCTTGTGCTGTATCCAGAGTGTTACTTACTTGCCAAGCTCCAAGAATATATGACAGAATAAAAATAATGGAGACAAGAACATAGTTGGAAAGTGCATGGTGAGGATGTGTAGGAGAATGGGACACAGTATTTTCTTGACTAGGGCCATGGCTGATGCTTGCAGTTGGAAGGAGCTTGTGATTACATTTTGAGTGCAGAGAAGAGATAGCTGTATTCCTCAGGTGCCTTTCTCCATACTATCTTATCTGTCTTTTTTTCTTTTTTTAATTTTTTTAATTATGACCCTAACACAAGAAGATGTGAGAGAGAAAGCCAGTAACTGCAATAAAAGAAAAAAAAGAAAATAAATCTGTAAACTCTCTAAGCTTATGCGCATCCTCTTCTAGTCTAATGCATCCATGTTTGCTCAACTCGTATAAAAGCATTTTCTTTTCTAATCTCCTGTTCTTCCTTCTAGTGGTAACAGGATTCTTACGCAGTATCTCCTTGGGATTTTTTTCATTTTCCTTTCCATGCCTTTATTAGTTGCTTCCAATGAGTATATTTATTGCAAAGATTTATTTTATTATTATAAAAATTGCTGCAAAATCCACATCAGCCTGTCATATACATAACACTGTCACAGATGTCATGATGTTACCAGGCGGCTCATTTACATAGATAAAATTATTTTAAATGGGCTATACTGTTACAGTGAAGTTAGCATGTCAATCAATGTTGCCATATAGGCACTCTTTTCCAATAATCAGAGTTTTCTATTTCTAGGTCAGTTTGCTGAGAAATGGCTTAAACAGAATCAGAAATTAAGTTGTACAGTTACTTCTGAAGGGGAAATATTACCAGCATAGCTAATACAGGGGACTTCAAGAGGGAATAATCTCTCTCAGTATTTGTTTCTCACTTTTAAAGCGAAGGTAATGTGAGGATGAAGCCACTTGATTGAATGCCAGGGAGCAGTAAGACATGGCTGCTATGTGAGGCAAAGGCAGCCAAGGATGCCAGCCAGAATGGCAGTGCCTTTCTTTATGAGGAACACAGTCCTGCAGCAAGTGAGTGAGGTGAACAAGCAGGTGTCCTGGCAGAGACCAGGGTCATCTACTACCTGGTGGTCTTTAATTAAAAAAGTTCATAATGATGGGGCAAGACTGAGTCAGAGCTGGGAATTAGTCAGTTGTGGAAATTAGGAAAATGTGAGTCAGGATCAGTAAAGCAGATGGCAAGGCACAAAAATACCTGCAATATGGTTAATGTAAGGCCAAGGACAAGTGCCTGAGCTTAACAGTGGGTTGGAGAAGATGTTTTCGAAAACAGTTGTCTTAGAAACAAATAAAAAATTATCCTGATGATTTTAGTGGCAAGCAAAGCAGTCAAAGTCTTTGGTCTTTCCATGACAATGGAATATATGCGGCAGGATGTATGTTTCCCCATGTAGGAAATACCGACCATTTGGAGTGGAAATATCAAATATTTTCTGTTTGGGCATTTTTCCCATCATATGTCATCCTTCAAGTGTCTCCTGCTTTTATTTATTCTTACCTCCTGGCTGCAGTTGAATGCACTTCAGCTGAGTTTGTTAACTGAAGGGGAGAGCTGGGGATGCGTATGAGCTCATACTGGGCAACAGCATGAAGCGGAGGAAAATACGAGCCAGGGATTGTTTCAGGCAGCAGTGAATCGCAAGCTCTCACTGCTTGGAGCTACTCTGATGATGCAAGGCAGTTGTAAATCCAGTATGTTCAGTCTGCTTGCTGCATCTGCCACAACATAACAAAACAAAGAAACCAGACAGCACAAATGAATCTGACCCCCAGAGCTAAAATTAGCTGTTAGTTTACTCCTAACAGCTTTGGAAAGCCTTACAGTGGCATTTTCTCTGGGATTCTTTTTCTGCTCTTGTCTGAATGCCTCCATGCAAGAAACTAAGTGCTTTCTCAGAAAGGTCTAGTTGAAGAATACATGCCACCAATATTTCATATTTGAGAGGTGTGACTGTCATAATCATTTTGAAATCTTACACTTACTATCATGGATGTAGGAGGGAAGGGATTAGAGAAAACAGACTTGAAAATCCATTTAGTCTAAACCCACAAACAATTTGAACAATGGTAATTGCATGGGTGTCGTGGCTTAAACCCAGTTTCTACTCCCCCCCTTCCTTCTTCCCCCCCCCCCCTTCCTCCACGCTCCTGGAGGGATGGGGAGGAGAATTGAAGGAATGTACCTCCCACGGGTTGATATAAAAACAGTTTAGTAACTAAGGTATAACACAAATTACTACTGCTACCACCAATACTAATAGTAACAAGGGAAATAACAAGGAAGAGAATACAGCACCTCACCACCTCACCAGATAACGCACGACACCCCACCAGACCGAGCACTGACCAATACCTCCTCCAAGCCCCAGAGCACTAGCCCTTCTGGGTAACTCTCAGTTACGTTCTGGGCATGACGTGCTGTGGTGTGGAATACCTCTTTGGTCATTTTCTGTCAGGTGTCCTGTCCCTGTTTCCTCTCGGCCTCCCCTGCTCCCCAGCAGAGCATGAGGCTCACAAAATCCTTGGTCAGTCTAAACATTTCAGCAGTAACTAAAAACACTGCTGTTATCAGTTCTGTTCCCAAGCTGAAACTCAAAAACACAGTGCTTGCACCAGCTTCTAAGAAGAAGAAAAAATGACTGCTACTGCTAAACCCAGGACAATGGGTCATTCATATAACCCATGTAAAGTGGGAAAAGAGTTCCTTCAGTGTTCCTTCCACAACTTAAATTGTTTTTTCTTTCTCAAGCTCAGTAATCTAAAACTGAAATTAAATGCTTTGCATTGGGTGTATTGGGTGAAGTGTTGACAGCAGAGGGGCTGCAGAGACCTCTGAGACCAGGAGCTGCCTTGTACCAGTCCCAGCCAGCTCTGCAGGAGGACCCATGCAGCAACCATTGAGTACCTCAGTGATGCTGGTGCCATCTTGCAAATGTACTTAAGAAACGGAGAAAAGTTGTCTATACAGTGAGGGCAGAGGAAAAAAATAGTGTGAGAAACAGCCCTTCAGTACCCAGGTGTGAGAAGGATGAGGGATTGCACTGCAGTCCATGGAGAGACCGCAGTGGAGCAGATGCCTTTGCTGCAATGCACAGAGGACCTGTGCTGGAGTGTGACTTGCAGGAAGCTGGAGCCCACGGAAAGGATCCATGGTGGAGCAGGGGAAAGCAGCAGCAGAGAGGGGCTGTTATAGACTGGTTACATTCCCTTGCCCTACTTGAGCAGGAGAGGAGCTGGGAATGAAGTTAAGGCTGGGATGAAGAGAGTTATGAGAATGATTTTTTAGTTTGTCTTTGTTTCTCACCACTGAAATGCTTAATTGGCAATTAGTTAAATTAATTTTCCCCAGGTTGAGCCTGTTTTGACTGTGAAACTAATTGGTAACTGATCTCCCTATCTTTATCTCAACCCTCAAGCTTTTTCATCTTATTTCTCCCACATACCTGATCCTGTTGAAGAGTGGGAATGAGTCAGTGGCTGACTAAGGTCAACCTGTATTTAAGGAGTAATTGTATTGTAAATACAGTTAAGACTTCTCTCAATGTGGTTTGTACTTGGAAATCTACATAGTGATTTAAAAAATATATAATTTTTTACTTTTTTGTTGGGTTTTTTTTTTGTGAAGAGAAATCAGTTTTATATGTTTGAAAATAAACTTAGATAGAATTTAGAGGAATATAACAGTTTCTAAAGAATTCATGTACCTAGGAAGCTTAACATATCTGCACTCTTCAGTGGCTAAGGATCTAATTCTCTTCTTGCTAACATCAGTTTCTCATCACTGAAGTGCCACTCCTGTTATAGAAGATGCTTGTCTTGTAAGTGGATATAAAGGAAAGGTTGTAGTTTTTCATCTAAAGAAGAAAGGTTGCCAAATGGAAAAAAATCACAGTGTTAGAAAAATATCCCGAGGTCTTTAAGAATGAATCATGAGATGGTAACAAATATGTACTTGCAAGGGTTACTATATGCCAAATAATACAAAATCCCCTCCTTCTGCCACTTTAGCTTCCCTGAGAGGCCTGTGAGGGCTTTGTTTTGGAAAGCTGCTTGTGTCCTTGTCTTATGTTTTCCCAAAGTACAGGTATTTAAATTACTGCTTCTACAGAATTGTTCTTTTGTTTCCTAGCAGATGTGCAACACTTGCATGAAGCAGAGGTCTACATAATTCCAGAGATGAAAAAGCACTAGCTCTGTAAAGAACACCTGAGGCTGGCAGATCATTTGAGCTGACAGCATGGTGTAGCAGATGTCTCTGACTATATTTCTTAAATACTTGTGCTATGAAGCTAGCAGTTGTTGTTGATATATACCAGATGTTTATATTGTGTGTTGTGGATAAGATCTTTAGGTGAGAAAGTAAGGAGAGAAGGAAAGATGAGAAATATTTTTTTTCCCATCCTTATCCTTATTTTAAATCATCATTGTATTTTCTGAGTGAAAAGCAAGGCAGTTCAGGAAATTCCATGCTGCACTGACAAGTTTTGATCAAGAAACCACCCAACCACTTTAATAATCAGTTGAAGACTTTGAAAAGGCTGCATAGCTGTGTCCACTATATGGAAAAGTTTGCTTTATCTGACTCTTCTTGTCACTGTGCATTTCTCATTTACAACCCTTTTTGTGACTAATCCATAATGGTTCTTGACCTTAATATTTTCCCCGTGGCTTTCACAGGTTTTCTGTTTCTGTTTTCCTGATTCTGTAAGGGTTACCTGTGCTGAAGTCTGAATGGTGGCTCCTGAAATTACTTTGCAGAACTGAAGTTTTTATGTCATGCTGTGCCAGACATCCTAGTGGTTTGAAAATGTTAGTAATCTAAATATAATGAAGGGTCATAATTTGGGGTTTATTCATGACTCCCTTCCTTTGTGGTATTTCTTGCACCATGATTATGTGCATGTTTATCTGCAACAGACAGGCTGTCAATTTAAAAAATGCTTCATGGTGTAATTGTCCAACATTGCAGTATGGTATGGCAAAGGTTTGTAAGACAACCAGTTAAGGTTCACTATAGATTAAACATGCATGCTTTCCAACACATTCTGAAGGGCTTATAGAAAACAGGGCTGCTTTCTTTCATAGAAGGACACCAGAGAATGTGTGATTTTTTTTTTTTTTTACTGTGAAACACCAAGTGAAAAGGTATTCTAAATGTTCATTTAAAGCATATGTAAATGTAAATTTCTGCTTCTTGATGATCCTGAGAGATATGTGTTTTGATGTTTGGTCAATGTGGGTCTGAGGAGCTAGCTGGCTTTGCAAGCCACATGTGTATGAAAAAAAATTGCTGTTAGACCTGAAGCAAGATGCATGTGTAATATGTGATTGTTTGTTGGATGTTACAGTTGGGGGTCAGCATAACTGTCCATAAATGAAATACCTACATGAAACCCCATTTCTAGATAATACCTTTTTACTTTCTCAGCATGTCTAGTCCTAGATTGGTCTGGCTTGTACTGTCTTGTTAACTGGTACTTTGTAGTGTTTTCCACCTTTGAACTACCAAGTCAAAGAAAGCTCTTCTTTAAAAGGATGAAATCATTGCTTTTTCAAAATGTGACTCCAGTACAAACTGTAAAATCCTTTGTGCCAGAGACTTCTCCTGTTCCTTTCAGAAGGGTGATATTAAAGTGAATGCTGAATGCTCTTGCAATTTATTAGCACATCCAAGAAAGATTATTGTTCCTATTTTTTTAAGATATCTCACTGCCTATGATTAGACTCCAATTTTTGTATCAGTTGTGAGTAGTGTTTGGCTTGTAAAGAGAGCTAGAAATAGATGAAACATCTCACTGGTACCTGACCATGGCCTGCAAACTTTACAGGAATAGAGGGACTGGTAATTGCAGCATCTGACTCCTGTAGGACCAACAAACAAGTATCAGAATATAAGCAGTTGCAATTTAAGATATGAAGAAAGATACTTTTAAGGAAAATAATGTTTGATATCTGAAAGCAGGGCAGATATCAAACACTGCCTCACAAGTGAAGACACACTGCACATAAAACTTCTAGACAGTTAATGTTTGAGCTGAAATGTTAGTTAAACTCACTCAAAGAGAAGTTATAACCTTTTCTAAATAGCAGATATTAGAGCATGCCATTTTGCTGATTTTAGACTTCATTAGCTTTTTGGGACTGTAAGAGTCATGCTGTTGTAGAAAAACATGCTTAAACCCCAATATCTTACATTTTATTCAATCTTTTCCCCTAATTTAAGAAAAAAAAAAAAAAGGAACTATTACTTATCTGAACAAGAACTGACTTTTCATTAGAATAAGGCTGAATACTCAGAAAACCAAAGGTTAAAGGTATCAAACTACAGGCAAGTCCCAAAGCATTACAAATGATGAGATGCGATAGTTCTGAAAGGTTTAGGAAACTTTAGGCTCTTTTTTTAAAGAACAGAATGCTAAACAAAATTTTTTTTTTTTTTTATCCTGCCTTGTTGGGAAAAAGAGGATTTATTTTATTAAATAAACTCTCCACACACCTGTGTTTTGATACAAGATATGCAAAACATAAATGACCATCCTGTTCCACAAACGTATGAGATCAGTATGCAGCATTTTTAAATGCTGAGGGCATCGACAAACTTGAAGCACGCTCAAGCAGCAGTTCACAACAGATTCTTGAACATACTAAGGAAAAATTTTGTGCCTAAAATACATCATCCTGTGAGGGTCCTCTTCAGAATACTTACGAATGTCCTAACTGTGGATAGCTAATACACAGTGTAACTCATTTATCAATGAAAAACTGCAGGTTTAGAAGAAATAAATTGTATTTAATAATATGGTACTTCATTAGGGCTTGCTGTGTAACTGTTCAACAATGAACTGAGTGAAACACTCAAAATCAGAAAAGGAAATTATTTACTGCAACTACAGGATAATCTTCCTCTATATGATATCAACTATGCATGGTCAATATCCTTGGCAGGGTCATCAAAACAATCCTTCAGGGCATGAATGGAAGCAGCAGAAGTTTTTGAAACACCATCTCAGATACAGCACTATAGGAACACCTATAGCTTTTTAATAAATGGATTTTTGCTGTGGGCTTTTTTATTCATTCATGGAAGATGCACAGATCGGACAGTTGCAACTTAAGTTGTTCAAAAGTGGTGCTCTATAGGTATCTAACAAACATCAGTGGATTACCTGCTACACTAACTGAATAAAAGTATATGATAATCCAAAATTAAAAACTGAGTCAGACTTTAGAAGCTTGACTAGCACTGGAACGTCTCTTTTAGCTATGTGTAATGAAAAGGGGTAGTATTTATCTGATATGCAACTTTTTAAAAACTTATTAAGTGGTTTCAATAAGTTTCTATTCAGATGTCAAATCTCTGCCACCAACCTGTGAAACCAAGTTGTCTATGTTTATGTGGAGAAAGTGGGAGGTATTTGTTGCTGTACATATAGTTCAAACTTTCTGTGATAGTATCCTGCTTGAATGAATAGTATTAAATCTGAGTGCAAAAAGAAGCTAAATAATGCTATAGGTAATGCTCTTGAGAAATTAAAAATAAAGATTCAAAAGGATTGCTGTTTGAAATGGAGCTATATCTTCAGTTCACTCTGGGCTAAAGTGGTTTATTTATTCCTAGCTTATTTTTTGAAAAATAAGGAACATGCTAAACTAATAGTTTCCAAAACTTGAAATGAAGGATTTCGTTGAGAAGCAGCTTCCTACACATTGGGAGTGAGTATTGACAGAAATTCAAGACTCACAGACAACAACAGACCAGCCTGCTTTCTCCAGTGTAAGTGGGCAGCTAACTGGGCAGCTACGGGAAGAGGAATTAAAATTTAGGTCAACAATATATTTATTAATCTTTATTGATTTTTTTTTTTAATCCTTTTCTTCTGTGTGCTTTGCAACTGTAGACAGAAGAATAAAGCTTTGAAGGTGATGTTTGCATTACTTCAATTAGCTTGCCCTTCAAATATCTCTCTGCAGTCAATGGGTTTTGTGGGTGTCAAACTAAACTGGTCCTCTTCTCAACTTCTCAAGACAGAACTGGAGCTGTTTTCAAGAAACACAGTTCCACAATGGTTAAGTTGCATGATCCTGTTCAGATGGGTGGAGATGGAGTCCCATCAAAGGGGTATACACAGAAGGATTTTGAAAGGCTATGAAGCTTACTCTGTCTTGGCCTGTGAAAAGCACATAGTTTGAGGTGGAGATGCTAAGTGTTCTTATTATCTAAGTGGTAAATTTCCTAAAAAAAAAAAAAAAAAGCTAGAGAAGGAACAGTGAAGAAAGAATCACTGAAGTCCTTTAGATAGTGAATTAGAGGAAGAAGAGATATTCTGTGGGTATCTTAAGTTTCACTGTCTTCTACTGACTGTTCTTTCCTCAGTAAATTTTAATTTGTCTGTGCCTTTATGCCCTTCCTTTGTGCCTTCATAAGCACAAAGATGGCAAAAAGAAGGATCTGGAAAAGTATAAGCTTGCCTCAGTCTCTGGGAACATTAATGAAAAAATCCTCCTCAAAGACTTTCAAAAACATAAAGACCAATTCAAGCTTGGAAACTATAAGTGTTAATTTTCCAAGGGAAACTCGTACCTAGCTGACCTGGGTATTGACAAGTTGCCTGTCTGTGTGGCCAAGTGGAGGACAACAAATGTTTATCTTGGCTTTAGTAAAGCCTTTGTGTAATGTCTTACAGCATAGCCAAAGTTATGAGGTATGAACTTGGAAAGTAGATTGTTAGGGGGGATCTAAAATTGCTTGAGCAATTGGGCTTAAAGAGTAATGGCAAGCAATACAAAGTCCAGCTGGCAGCCTGATACTAGTGCCATTCCTTGAGGACTTATATTGGTGCCAATTCAGTTTAACATCTCCTAATGACCTGGATGATGGGACAGAGGGCAAATTCACGGGTAGTAGCAAGCTGGAAGAAAGGGCTGATGCCCTGTGGGGCAGGGATGCTATGCAGAGAGACCTCAGCAGGCCTATGACATGAGTCAGATAAAGTCTCATGAAATTCAGATAAACCAAATGTGAAGTCCTGTTTCTGGGATGGGATAACACTGTGCAGTAGTATAGTCTGGGTGCTGATGGGCTGGGAAACAACTGCAGAACATCTGAGTCCTACTGGACAAGTTGAACATGAGACAGTAGTGTGCCCTGCAGAGGAGTATGGTCAGTTGCAAAGTGGGCTGTATTGCAAAGAGTGTAGCCAAAAAGTCCAGGAAAGAAGTTCTTCCCTTGTACTTGACACTCACAAAACCATACATGGAGTACTACACCCAGGTTTGGGTTTTCAGTGCAGGAGGGCACAGACACAGTGGAGTGAGTTGAGCAGAGGCATACAAGATTGCCGGGGGGTTGGAGTACAGGATGCATGAGAAGATACTCGGACAGCTGGCTCTGTCCAGGTTGAAGAAAAGAAAGCTTGTGTGGGACTTTACTGGTGTCTACAATTGCTTGATTAAAAGATACATCACAGTACCTGATGTACACAACAGTAGTATGAAAGGCACTAGACATAAATCAGAACACAGGAAAGTCCAGTAATGCAAGGATGAATAAAAAAATTACCAGTAGGGGATTAAATGGTGGCACAAGCATCCTGGGCTTTGGAACNNNCTCTGTCCTTCGAGATATACAAAACTTACTGTGCACAGCCCTCAGGAACGTGTGGCAAACGGACCTGCTTTGAGGTGGACGAGTTTGGACTAAAGCCCTTCGCAGGTATCTTCCTATCTCTATGTCTGTTTCCATGATTCTGTATTTACATATGCTCTCTTTAGATTAGAGTTGTACATTTTGAAATGGGTTTCTTAGTGTTTTATACATTTAAATATGTATAAAGTTTAAGTCACTATATGTGGAAACTAATATATATTGATGTATAAAATGGCACAAGATGAAAATATTTTAAGTTTTTAAAATGGCTTTAGGAAAGACTTTATGTACTTAAGAAGTGCTGCAGCTCAAGACAGCTGCTGTCTTTAACATCACAATGGCTGACTCACAATTTATCCTACTAAACTTTATTATAGAATGTTGATTTCTTAAAAAAATAAAATTGGTACTGATTTTGAATCCTGAGATAGCAGTGTTTCTATGATTTCCTTCTGAATAGTGCTATGGCTTTCAATATGTTTGAGAAGTACTGCACTATAGAATTTTGTATAGCTAATGTGTGGGAAGCTTCACATGTAAGCTGCTCCATGGAAAAGTAAAGAACACAAAACTGAAGAACACTTTGAAAATATGAACATCCTATATGCTTGCCTGGAGGTCAATAAGGGAGAAGAGTGGCTACAGAAGGGATAGATATGGAAAACAACCCAAATCCAGAAGTGTTTACTTCTACCACTGCCTGAAAAGTCGTGGTAATTGCTACTCTTCTTTACCAGAAAGGTCTGGTAAATGCTACTACTACTTGACTAAGGGATGGTATTGTTATTGTGGCTGAATAGAATATCATTTTTAGCATCATAAATGACTTCTACTACAAGAAAGTATTATTTGCAGTGGTTGTTATAAAATTCCTAAAAATAGCTAATCTTGAAACAAGGAAGAAATATGTAGTAACGTTCTTAGGTGAGACCTGCCTAATTTTAAACTGATGAAGTTGAAGGCAACTGCTCAGCACAGCTGCATAGAAAACTCTTTTTTGAAACTCAGTGTTGTTTTGCATTTGGAAAGAGTTTGAATACTGTAGCGTAGCCCACAACAGCCATTAGCTAGGGAGCTCACCTAGGCAGTGTAGCTTCAAGACCCCCTCTAGAGTTAAGCAGAAACCAGGCTACAAACAGGATTTCTCCAGCCAAAGTGAAGTTAAATTTCTTTCCTTTGTATGAATCACAAATTCCATCCTAAACCCAAGGAGGCTTCCTACTGACTTTGTTGCTGGTATATGTTGTGTGATATGTTGTGCTACTTCTAAAAATTATTATTGTTTTGATAGCATTTTTCATGAGATTTTTTTTTTTTTTTGCACCAAGTAGTTGGAAGGGGGGAATATCAACAGAAGAATTAGACTACCTTAAAGATAGACAGACTGACTACGTTAAAGACAGACTACTAAATCCAGCAGAACATGACAGCAAATACCCTAATGTCTACTGAAACAAATATATGGTGGGAGAGACCATTAACCTTGTTTTAAGACCACATGCAGCAGGACCTTTATCAACTCTGCATGCACCTTTATTCCAGCCTAGTTTCAAATGTTGGTAACCTCCATCCAATGCAAGCACAGGCTGGCTCAGATAAGTTATGTTAGAACTTACTTATATATCTTCGCTGCTCTAGTTCTGTGCCTGATTAAAGATGTGTTCTGCTTGGTTATTCCTCACTCCACAGAAGTGCGGGGAAAAAATGGTGGAAAAAAATGCCAAAATATCCTGGAGCTGTCTAGAGTGAAATTAAAAATGAATCTATGGTGCTAGCATATTCTCTGGTTGAAACAAAATGATTGTTGAAAAAATCATGTTTTATTCGTAGTGCTATATTTCAAAGTATATTTTAGAAACTTTCTTGAATTTTCCTATAAAGAACTAACACAGAACTTGAGCATTCTGTGTATGCTATCACTTTATTAAGAATTAAAACCCAAATAGTGAGTCAGCAAAACAAGCAAGAATCCAGCCCTAATGAAGTGAATTCGTATTGACTCTGCAGCTTTGCAGCTGTTGAAGTATCACAGCAAGTTTCTCTTTTCCACATACTTCTGTTATTTAATAAGAACTGCTAGTGTGATGTCTGCTATTAAGAGGACGCCTGGTGTTACGAGAACAGACACAGGATGGAGACTTCTGGAATCCAAACAATTTAGTTTGAAACATATACTAAAACTTTAAAGGTAAATACTATTACTAAAGCTGTTAACTGCCCCCTGAACTTAGTACTGGTGAGGCTGCACTCAAATACTGTGTTCAGATTTGGGCTTCTCACTAGAAGACAGACACTGAGGTGCTGGAGCGGGTCCAAAGAACAACAAGGTTGGTGAAGGGTGAAGACAGCAAGTCTCATGAGGAACAGCTGAGAGAATTGGGGCTATTTAGTCTGGAGAAAAGGAGTCTGAGTGGAGACCTTATTGGTCTCTACAGCTACCTGAAAGGAGGTTGTAGTGAGGGTTGGTCTCTCCTCACAAGTAACAAACAGGATGAGAAGAAATCCTGTTTCAACAGAGCCTTGGGTGACATGGTTTAGTGGGAGGTGTCCCTGCCCATGGCAGGGGGGTTGGAACTAGATGATCTTAAG
>JBCJKH010068237.1:0-12720 GCA_039877255.1 Loriculus beryllinus | reverse complement strand
CTCAAGTGCACACTGAAGCCAGCTCATTTTAAATTTCTCTTCAACCAACACCCCCAAGTCCATGTGGGGTCTCATGAGAGCAGAGCAGAGGGGCAGGATCACCTCCTTCAACCTGCTGGTTCCACTCCTTTCGAGAAGTGAGACTGGTCTGTAGTTTCCTGGGTCTTCTGTTTTTCCCTTCTTGAAAATGGGGGTTATTTTTCCCTTTTTCCAGTTGTTGGGAACTTTGCCTGAGTGCCATGATTTTTCAGTTACGATGGACAGTGGCTTAGTAGCTTCATTTGCCAGCACACCTAGATGCTGAATGATCCCTATGCTCCCCTTGCATAGTACTTCCAGTTTAAACTGAGGCAGGCTGCGCTTCTGCTCAAGAACGACTTGTTCTGCCTCTGGCAATTGTTTTCTTTAAACTAGCAGAAGACTTGTGTGGTGAACCCAATCAGGGGACTGATGTGGGTTACAACTAAACTTTCCTTTTTTTGGCTAGCTTAGTTTTAATTGGGGTTGGTTCATTCACAAACATTGTTGCACATGTTTGTGCCAGCAGAAGAATGGAAATGCGTGACTCGGAGACAGCAAGATGGATGCTTTTGGCAGTAGTGCAAGCTTTCCCCTGCTTATACTTAAGGCTGTAGTGGCACTTTTGCCACCGTATCCTCGGGCAAAGTGATGAACTCTGGTGATTTGGGTTCTCCTTTCCATGTCCTCATTTAGTTTATTTACTACACGTTTTTGTGTGTAATAGATGCGATGCTGATTTAATCAGCTAGTGCTATACATTAAAGTAATTTGTGGTCTAAGTGCATACTATTTAAACAGACATATTTAGCATATTGATTAATGCTTCCTGCAGTGGTTCTTACACTTTTTTCATGTTAACCTCCAGGATAAATTACTAGCCCTGGTGCAGCTCTCAAGCAATAAGGAAACAGCTAGTGACAGCATAGGAGGCAGGCAGAAGATGGCAGGAGGCAGCAGTGAATGTGGCAAGTGGCGAGAGAGAGATTTGGGGAGCCCAAGGGCTTGAGGAAATCTGTCAGCAGCTTCTTTAACCACCTATTACTGGAACTTGTTTCTTTGGCCTGATGCCAGCCTCAGAGGTGATGTTTTGGCTCAGATGCTACGAGCAGCCTTAGACTGTGCTTCTGCACTTACTTATTCTCTGCCTGAAACCTTCTTGGTGAAGGTCCATCTTCTGGCCATGGTCTCTTTCTCATCCATCTTGTCCTGGGTGTCTGACAATACGTCTTTGTTCTGTTGCACTGTCATCATTAATATTCCATAGTGACTGTCTTCTAATGCCTGATTTCTTGCTTCATTAGTAACTAATTAATTTAAAAATAATGTTAGAAAGCACACTGCTTGATAATAGTCTGTGTCAGACTTGCTCTGTAACAGCTTTGCTGTGAGTTCATCCTAGAAGTTCGTGCTAATGTTACTGATCCATTGAAGCTTGCATCTACTGATAGAAGAAAGTATCACCAAGGTTAATATACTATTAAAGAGATCGAGACTTTCAAGAGACTGAGTGTGAATGTGAGGTTTTTTTCTTCCCTTACTGACCTCCTACTCTGTAGCTCATCTGATCTAACTGGGTAGCTGAGACCTGCTCCTGCTTTGGTTTCCACTCTGATACAGACTGCAGCAAAGAGGCTGCTGGGTCTTTGCTGCTAGCATGAGGTTATTGGGGTGCTCTACCTTAGTAAAACTCTCTCCAAGCCAGAGATACACCCGGAAATCCACATGCCAGTTTTATTCCTACCCATTGCGAGGAAAAGATAGCAGCGCTGTTGGCTGAGATTGGTAAAGGAGCACAACTTGCCTTCTGTGTGCCTGCGGAAGCCCTGCTGTGCTAGCCTGAAAAGCTGGGCATAAAGCAACTACTAAAGTTACCAGAGCATCTGATAACTTTGATAACATGCTTGTTTACAATGAGAGTCCTTCTGTGGTGTGAGAAGATGGTCCTTACTAGCACAGTACTTACTTCATGCTGGAATATAATTATCAATGCGACTTGCACAGGTGGTGATACATGAAGGAAGGAATCTTCAGAGCAAAAATAATCGAGGAGATGGAAAAGGCTCTGAAACAAAGAGCTGCTGATGGTGGAAGTTAGGAAGAGAGGTACCGCAGAGTATTTCGAGCACAATAATTCAGTGGTTTGTAGCTAGAAACTTCAGAAATATATTCCACTGCTGTTGCTTGTAGTATGCCTGGGTATCTTGGCATGGGTGAGATGCAAGAATATGGAGACTGTTGCTTTTTCCGTCATCCTTGAGATCACTGTTGTACTGAGTTCTAGTGAGATGTCTCTCAAGAGACTGCTGTACAATAATTGGGCAGAGCTCGGGGGCTCACCACAAGGATTAGTTGCTTTGCAATTGCCCTTGCAGTGGGGGAGGAAAAAGACTGACAAGTCCAGTGTGGTATAGGGGGAGATAGATGAGGAGCTGCCTGGAACAGTTTGGAAGCAATATTTGAATTTTTGAATATGTGAAGCATGAGACGCTTCACACTAGGGGAGTTTTTAATCTCTTTGGCACAAAAGGTTAGATTTTGGAGTCAGCAAAGTTCAATATGTAAACACCATCCATTAATTCTAAGTAGTAACTGGAACATAATAATCTGATGGAGAATTGCAAAATCATCAATAGGCCATTAGTTAATGCTAGATGGGTCTCTAAAAGGTGCTACTAGGAAATTGTTTAGCTTCTGTAGGGCTCACTGGGGTTATTGTCTGATCTGTGTCCTACCACAGTGGGCATCCTTGATACCTTTGCAGATCTGAAGGTTGTGTCCTTTGCTGTAAAAGAAAAGGAGAAAGTGGATGTGAGGGCTACTTACACTGCTTGAAGTACATGTTAAAAGCTTCCTACCTGTAGCTTTTGCTGGTAGTTTTGCAGGCTGCACTACAATGTCTAGAAAGCATTGTGTATTTATGACCCACAGCTGGTAGCAACAACTAAAACCGATATGATACCTGGAGTACTAATTGTTTAAGGGGCTTTGATGTATAATCAAGGTCAGATAATAAAGCAGAGACAGATTATATACCTCATTGCTTGGTATAGTTCTTGAAGAAGGTTGTAGGCTGTTATGTCTTCTTTGTTTCACTGTATTATTTAAGTTAATCTGTGCTGTTGTGTCCTGGGCACAAGGCTGGGCTGAACGTAGGATTGTGTATCTCTAACTCGACATGCATTGGATTTTCCCTTCCTATCTATTCTGGTGACCATCTGGGGAAAGAATTTTATTATCTTGTTGTTTGGAGTTTTTTCATTCTCTGGCCACACAATGCTTGATTTCTGATCAGCTAGATCAGATTCCCTTCTAGACATCTTTCTTTTTGCTACAGGGTAGTTCAATAAACTTGTTTGGGTGCCATGACTGACTTTGACCACCTGGCACCTTGAAGCCAGGCGCCATGCCCTTTTCCGAGGCATTTTAAGCATCTGTGCATTGCATAGTCTATCTGAGGCTATAGATGGGTTACGAAAATCAGAGCCATCACTTACAGCATCGTTAAATTCTGGCAATGCTTTAAATGATGCACTATCTCTTCTATTATCCTCAACAATATTGTCACTTTTTTCACCCTTCTGCCTTTTTTTCTTCATTCTCTTCCCTGTACAGTTGGCTGAGGATTCACTATCAAAGTAGCAGCGAAAACGACCTTCCCTGAAATCACGCACAAGTTCTTCAATTTTTATATCATCTTCATACATTATTTGAGACCAGGTCTTTCCCACAAAAGAAGGAGGCACATGAGGCAGAGCTGGAAGGACAGGCTCTTCTGTATGAACTACAACATCCTGCTTCACTGCTTCTACTTTCTCTATTGACTCACTTTTTAAAACAGAAGAGAGCTGTGTCCCATAGTCTTTATCTTGCAAACTTATTTGGACCTCTTTAAGGGTTTCTATACCTTTTATAGCTGCCTTGGGTAAGTCTGTTCCTGCTTGAATAGGTGCATCACAGTCAAAACTCATTTCAGAGCCCTCTAAATGAGTATGGTCCAGAAATGATGAAAAAGTTGAACAGGGATTCTTCTCTTCTGTGAAATAAACTTCTTTAGATGTACTTCTGCCATGACAGTATTTCAAAATAACACTTTCAATAGTTTCATCCACTGAACTTTCACCACCTCTGTTCATCTTCAATTTTTTGCATCTTGCTAGCTGTGGGGATGTCCCAGGATCTAGGGAGCTGCTGATACCCACAGTATCCCTGAGATGGAAATCAGACACAAAAGTTTCATCCTGAGTTCGTAAACCATCTCGTTTTGAGAGTGATTGACCTGAGGTAATACATAAAGGATTGCTGTTGCTGCACAGAGTATTCCGATGAGAAACAGAAGGACGTTTTGGGTGAACCAGTGCCAGACCAGGATGCAAGCATGATTTCAGTAACACATCACTATTGTGTACCTCCATTCCTGTTTTACCACATTCACTCTTTGAAATCAGATTTGATACTGCTGCCAAATTCCTAACATTTTTTCCTGTTTTAGGATTAACAGAAGAACTATGGATTAAAGGACTGACAGAAAATCGCTGAGATACAGAACTCACAGCTGTAAACTGACCTTCACGGTTACGATTTGCAATCTGAGCATCTTTCAGGGTGTCCCGTTTCTCATTGCTACAAATGCCCACAGAGTGCTTGGATATTCTTATAGCATGTTGCTGCCCTCTTTCTAGTTTTTCAATAAATGCTTGTGTCGCAGATGTTTTCTTTGTACCCTTACGAGACAGGCATGGAGCAGAAGATTGTATTTCACCAGTGGACTCCTGGTCTTTGCTGGAAATCTCCTGTCTCTCTCTGCTCCTCCTTCTGTCCATCTCTTCCAGGGACAGGCAAGCAGTCCTAGCAGGCTCTGGAGTGACGGGGAGTGGCATGTCGTCATAGCTTGGTCTAAAGGGGAGGGGAAAAAGCACCTTATATAAATACTGTAAATATGATTAAGGTTTTTCAAACAATAGTATGTTGGGTTTGGTTTTTTTTAGGAGTAATTACCTAGAATGCATCACACCTACTGAACAAACACAACTTACCACCTCTGCTTACTTTAGCAGAGACAGCCCATCTGTAAAAAGGGCAGAGGGTGAGGGAGCAATGTTCCACAAAGCAAAAGGTGGTAATTAGTTGGTTACCCTCTTCATGCAACCACCCATTAAGAACAGGCAAACGCATTACAATCATTTTATAAATACAACAAAGAAAGAAAAAGTGAAGATATTTCTTTTGTTTGAAGTTGGGAGCTTATAAAGACGCTATTTCACTGGTAAAGCTATCAATTAATACTGAGCTTTTGTAGAAAAACACAACATTATAATATGGCACAGTATAAGAATATTATTGAGTATAAATGCCCCTTTCTCTATGAAAGGGGGCTGCATGACAGGAACTCTGCACATGCAAGAATTTTCAATGCTCGCTGTTTCACGCAGACATACCATAGCTTTCAGCTCTCTGCTATAAGAAGCCAAGTTATGATTGTGCAGACTCACAGTGACAACAGCAGATTTTTATATATTCTGTAACTGGCTGCTCTATCTTTATGACTGCCTCAAATACAAGTGTTTATGTCTTGCAGAACTAGCAGAAATGAAAAGATATGGACTCTTCTGCAACACAGGAACCCACAACGCTTCAACGTGTAACAGCTGGCCAAATCTAATGAAAATAGTTGTTAAAAAAAAGTAAATATAACTGTGGAGAGAATATTATGTTTCATTTGAAAGTTATACCCAGACCTTGTGAGACCCAGGTGCTGCTTGCTTTAATACATGGCAGACATCCATGCACCTCTTATGGTGCATTCATCTGCTAAAAGGATTGTGAATAGATTTTATTGTAGTTACTTCCTTGGTTATAAACATTCAGCTTCCACATTTATTTAAAGTTAAAATAAAAAATAGATCAGGAGCCAACAGAATTAGAATGCTTAAAAGTCGACATCTGCAGAAGTCCTTGAAAGACTTGGACATCAGTTGTTGTTAAAGACAGCTGATACCACGCAACCTTGCAGCAAGTATTTCTAAGTAGCTCCTTAACACTGAAAAACAATTCCAGGAGAACTTAGCTGAATATAGCTACATTTCAGCCTTTTACTGAGAGATGATAGATAAAGAAGAATTGTGAGCTTCGAAGAACTATTTTATAGTTGAAAAAATGATAGGTTTTGCCAGTGCTTAAAAAATAAAATTTAAACCTGATATTTGAACTCTATAGAGTTAACAAGATTTAGTCCAGAAAAGTATACTTCATAGAATCATCACCAAACCAAAATTCTTGCCTTCCCCCCTCCCTTATATTTCAAAGCACCTACTTCAAACCTCAGGATAGGGCTTAGTGGTAGGAAAAGGTTTCAGTGACTGAGCTCATGCTCCACCATTAGATTTTGCTCTTTCCCTCTCTGAGCCAATAACAATTAAGAAAACAGTTTTCCAGCCAGCTACATATTCATTTCATCATCATTTAATAATAAACCATATTTTCTTTAGCTTGCTTATAAACCTCATAAAAGAACATGCCAAAAGCTGGGCTTCTGAGAGATGTCATGATAGATGTGACATGAGAGACGATAGATACACAATTCTACTCTGTATATAAGTTCCATTATCCTGCCAGAGGAGGAATTCAGGATGACCTGATGTGAATTTTCTTGAGGAAAGCAGCAGTGACCATTACTCATCATTTCATTGTCTTCTAGGTTATTATCAACAGTTTGGTTATTCGGTTCTCATGGAAATACTGTAATTTAAGCAAAGAAGTCTGTAGGAAGATCCTCTTCTCTGCCCTCAATGATAACCAACAATTGCTACATTTGGCTTTTTTCCCAGTCCTTCTGAAACATCACATATTCTCTGTGGCCTCTGAAAATAATTACTATCAGCTCCCAGAATGCTTCAGAGAGTACTAAGTATCATGCGCTCAAATCCCTGTTTACTAAGGTCATTTGAGGAGAACTACAGAGCCACTAACAGTCATAAACAAAGCAACTTTTTTATGCAAAACAACACAGAAATGAAAGTTATCAGAAGACCAAGAGCTACAAAGGTCTTGCTCACAACCCAGGGCCTGAAGCACAGTCCATCAAACAAAAAGGCCTTCTAAGGAAACAGTTTCCTCAAATCATTGGAGCACATAATGCAGGGGGGTGGGACATGGGATGTGGGAAATCACTGTGGCTACATAAAAAGTAGGGATGCACTCTGCATAACCCTACCAAACCACACTGATTCAGCAGCAGCAGTATAAAAACCCCTCCCTGAAAAAATTAAAACTTTATAACAAAACCTGCAGTATTCCTTGCGTACTCCAAAAAAAGCAATACTTCTCTCAAAGGTGTGTCATCTTTTAGAATAGAGTGGAATTCTGGTTATCTAAGTAAAGAGGATTGAATTCATCAGAGTACTGATAAGGGTTATAGGACTGAATAAGTAAAAAGAAAAACCTCACATAAAGAAATGTCAACAACAACAAAAAAACAAAACCAAAAAAACAACAAACCAAACCCAAGATTGTTTCTATTATCAAATGATCAAACAATGTCTGTCAGCTGAACTGCTGTGCCCCACTGCTGCATGCGTCCTTGTCCACCTGAGATCTGAGATAAAGCACCTTTGTTCAAATCAGAATCAGACTGAAAGGGAAGGCTAAAGGCAGTAGAAATAATCCTTTAACTTTCTAATTTCAGAGTTCTTCTACCTTTGTGATAAACACATGGCATCTGGATATTGCTGGAAGACTGAATATAGGGCTAAATGGATTTTGGTATGGATAAACTGCACCAAATTCCTAAGCTTCTAGCTCGCTTAACAGTCTGTATTCAATTTTCAAAAATTACTTACAAACATCTCTGAGGTGGAGGTAATGTAAACTAAAATGCTGAGTTGTAAATTGGGACTGCTCTGTTGATAACAAGATTGGCCGGTGTGACCTTGGGGTATGTATAAAACAAGGGTAGCCTTTGAAAATAAGGATGGGGCAGGCTAGCTCCCCCCTCCACAGTCAAACTAGTGTGAAGATAATAAAGGAACAACTAAGACAGCTTAGGCCAGTTCTTCAAGATAAGGAACAAATCGGAACAAACTGACCTAAAACATGGACACAATTGTTAAGTAATTCACAAGAGTCTTTTCCACATGTGCAAGCACAGAGGTCAATCAGTGGACACAGTGAGGAAGACTATTGAAGACCACCTGAGATCCCTCAAGACCACCACTCAGAAATAAAGCATATGTGCAATTAAAATGCAAATTTTAGTTTTTAGTTAATTAGTTCCACAAAACGTTATGAATATGTAAAACATTTCCCAGAAAGTTTGTAAATATGCATAGGAGTTTGTTGGATACACGGATGCTGCTTGTAGATTCCAGGTGCGCTCACCTTTGAGAAATGATTCAGGTGTGCACCCAGCAGGGCAACAAAGCATGCTTTATAGAACTCCAGATCAACTCTTAGAGAGTTTGTTTGACTGTCTTTTGTGGTAACAGAACCACAGTTCTATACAGTTAGGAACTTCTGACAGTTCTGCTACAAATTACTCCCAAAAGCAGAGTTAAGAGTTGCTCTCTTAAATGCTCATTATTTCTTTACATAAAAACGTCTACACCAAGAGTTCGAAGGAAGGAATGATTTCTTGATTTGTGGGGGGTTTTTTGTTTGGTTGGTTTTTGTTTGGCTTTGTTTTGGTTTTTTGGGGGAGAGGCAAAACACCAATATTCTCTGACATTCAGTATAAGGCAAAGCTCTGGTCAATATTTTCTCCACATCACTACTAGGTATTCTGGTTCTGCAAAACAAATCAATTCTCTCAAATATTTCTATAATCCTTTTAAATTACACTGTTAAGATACCTTTTGTGAATTCAGCTGAAAAATAAAAACAGGTATTTAAGAACTGAATGAAACCATGTATCAATCCAAGTGGTATTATGTATGACCAGAGACAACCCAGTTCTTACTTTAGATGTCAGCTAAGAATGTGGCCACTTTTGTTTGCTTCAAAGCAGGACTGCAACATAAATCTATTCACACTTTCTTTTCCATCTTTGCTTTTTTCTTCCTCCAAACTCTGTCTAGTCTTGGGATTACTCCTCCCCTTTCTCCCCCCAACTTCATCTAGATTTTGTACATTATTTTTCTCATTCCATTCCTTCTTTCAAGAACTTAAGAGGAACATGGGTAGCTTGTTGCTCCTAGTTATTAAGTTTTGTTCACCAAACAAATAACCTTCTGTTAGTGCCACATCAAGACAGGGCTTTTTTTCATTAGGTGTTGCCTTAAATTGAATATTATATTTTCTTCATTGCAAAAAAATATGAATGCTCTTATACTAGCAGGATTTAATTTATTTATTTAAGACGGAAGCTTATTAGCAGTGATGTGTACATGTCCTGGGTTAATTTGTCATAGACACGTCTATTTTCTTGTTCTGTCACATCCATGATAATATCAATATGACTACCTCCACACAAAATACCCTCATACTTGTTTGTCAGATCTATAGCAAAGTTATACATCAAGATACACTGTACTGGGTCAGACTGGGATTTCTGTCTGCCTTGCAGAACATAACAAACAAGCAATGAGATTTAATTGATTTCCCTTCTTCTACAGGTACCAAACTTACACACCAACCCTCTTATGATAAAGAGAACACTGAGCATTAATGAATTGGCCAAATAATGTAATCCATGTAAGTATTAACTGAATGTGTGAACTGCAAGGATCATGAAGAAATAAGCATAGAAATATTAATCTGATTATCCAAAAGTAACAAACCAGAACTACGAACTCTTTCAAAACATACTATAAAATACACTGCTATGTATAAGGCCCAGAATTATAATAATATATGTATACAAAGCCCAAATTACAAGAATTCACAAACAAATGTCAGACTGGACAGTCTGCCATTATACCCATGACCAGGTCCTCACAGTTAATTGCCATTAACAGTGTCGTACCAAATCCTTAAGTAGTGAAACAAAGCTTAAAAGTACAGAGACAACACAAAAGCAGTACACGTGGATATCATTTCTATAGATACACTCCTTTCAAAATTTTCTTCAATGTGAAAGCTTCGCCTCAAATGGCCAAATTTACTACTCAGCAGTGGAACAGAACTCATACTGCATGCATTCTACCAACACATACTTGAAAACAAAAAAAAGTCAGCTGTATTATACCTGTTGTCATGGTATCTGTGTGGATGATGCTGCAAAACATCTTGCAAGAAACGCTCCATCAAGCTACTGGCACCCATACGATTGCGGCAGTAAGTGGTAAAGTGTCTGTGCTGGGAGCTGAAAACATGCTGATGAAAGATAAAAGAGACAATTAGTTCAATACTACTGTTAACACACTGACCTGTTCCTAAAAATTACTTCCCAAATTAAACATTACACTGTTGCTATGAAAATATTTAAATAAAAATTTTCAGCCTTTTCTTATTTAAGAAACCTTGATATAATGAGATTTCTAAACATGCTTAGAAAGTCTCAAATAATACTAAAATGTGCTGATACATCTTTCTGAGTTGGAACATATCTAACATATTAATTATAATACAATATATACAGATCTCAAGATTAAAGCTACAGAAATAAACCCACTGGATGCAATGCTCAGCACTCTGCTGCTTCAGAAAAGCAGACTGCAGTAGCCATGCCACCCCATCGGTATCTTCTTAATAGGTAATAGATAAGGAGGTTATCTTCTCGGTGCATGCACTGTGTAATTCATAAATTGATTACTTTTCATTCAGTATTGGTTGTTCAGTGTAAAGACTGGTATTTTATAAGATGATAAAGCCTTCTCATACTCTTTGATATCTGTTGCTGAATTATACAGAAGCCTTCTTACTTGTTCCAGGTTACTGTAGTGTACATGGCAACAGTTGCAGTATCCCTGTCTATTTTGCACAGTAGATACTCCAGGCCAAGAATGGTCTTGCCGTCTTGTGTGTAAACTGAAAGAAGCAGGCAATATTACCAAGACATGTTGGGACGTTTAATTCATGTTCTTAACACAGAAATTCTACCCAGCTATCTTACTATAGAGCTGGAACAAATTTGCAAGATCAATGCTTCTATTTCAGAGTTGTAATGGCAAGCAGAACTACATATTTTAAGGTATTCCCAAGCATATTTCACTAAGCAAATTTTTTTCTTCAACATAGAACAAAGGGTAACAGGTTAAAGGCACAGCTAACACAAATGCTAATTTCAGTTGGCTGAAATCTGAAGAGAACTGTCCCACCAGAAAAAGGCAGAGTTACTTTTTAATTCTTCTGGGATTTTATTATTTAAAAAAAAAAAAAAAAAAAGACTAAAGGAAGTCTTGACACCCACACATTAGTTTTGGGCACTACAATGCGCCTTCCCCACAGTTTTTAATAGTATGTGGGTACTATTAAAAGGACATCCACCATATACTTCACCTATATTGTATCACTGCCATCCATTATACAAGATAGCAGATAAGGTTGAAAACCAAATTCTTTTTGGTTTACTTTGTGTAAAGCAGTAAACTGGATGACAGCTGGATCATGACCTAACTTACCTGCTACTGCTCTCCTGTCGTACAGAGCCTTCAACGCCATGCCTTTCTGTTCCTGTAGAGAAAACAAACCAAAGCAGAGTATCAAAGAGTTGAAATAGTTTCACCTGCAATTAATTACTTCTCTTACACTGCACTTGTCAAACCTACTATTTTAAAGGAAGACTGAAAAAGGAAACATGTAGAGAGAGATCATTTTGTCCCCAAAGTTCCTCTGAGAGCTTCATAAAATAAGCTTTGCTCTTTCACGGTTGACGTGAGTGGGAATTTCTTTCTACTGATTTGTCTGGGATCAAGATTAAGCAATCTGCATTTATACTGCCATATCCATGATCAGAGATAAAATGTAACATGTCTTTAACAGCTTTAACAAGACAAGGAAATTACACTGACATAGAAACTCTGTGGACAATTCAGAATTCACTTATTCCATCTAAGTTCCATAACAAAACCTAGGAAATCAAAGTGTGCAATTGAAACTACAAGGTGAACTGATGCTTCTGCTATTATTAGACTAAAAAAAACCATAATAACTTCAGCAAAACCATTTACTTTTAAACGTCTCACCTTGTGCTGAAGAAGCAGAAGCTTCATCAGATGCTTTGATTCTGTCAAACATCTGTAAGTAAAAACCAAAATAATTGAGAATATGCAATGTTTTAAAACCCACATTAATGCTCATCTTCAAGATCATCCTTCAGTCCAAGCTGTTCAGAAGCACTGCACTGTTTTGGCTACATCCAAGACTTGACTTAAATGAAAATGCATGGTAAAAATAAACTTCTGCTTTACTGAGTTACCGTAATATTATATTTAATAATGCACATTTGCTTTGACAGAAGGGGCTAATTGCTGTTCTAATTAATGAAGCTGAATACCATACTTATGAATATGACTTAGACTTTAGGTTATTAAGCAATCATAGAATCATATAATAGTTAGGGCTGGAAAGGACCTTAAGATCATCTAGTTCTAACCCCCTGCCATAAGCAGGGTCACCTCACACTAAACCATGCCTCCCAAGGCTTCATCCAACCCGGCCTTGAACACTGCCAGGAATGGAGCACTCACAAGTTCCTTGGGCAACCCATTCCAGTGCCTCACCACCCTCACAGTAAAGAATTTCTTCCTTATATCCAATCTAAACCTC
>JBCJKH010068234.1:0-28705 GCA_039877255.1 Loriculus beryllinus | reverse complement strand
AGCCTGTAACCTTCCATTCCAACACTCCAGTCATAGGAGCCATCCCACCATGTTTCTGTGATGCCTATTATATCATATCCCCATAGACGTGCACACATCTCCAATTCCTTGTTTGTTCCCCATACAATGGGTGTTTGTATAGAGGCATCTGAAACGAGCTCCAAATGAAGCTGGCTCATTAGATGGAGCGGCTGGAATATCTCTACATTGCTCTATTTATTATAGGTGCTGACAACTGACTGGGTGTGTTGGGATGGAATGATGCCCCCTCCAACACATCTAGTTTAAAGCTTTCTTGACCAGCTTGACAAGCCTTCTACCAAAACTGCTCCTCCCCTTTGTTGTCAGACCAGCTCCACCAGCCCCCAGTAGACCTTGCCTCCCAAACAGTCCCATGTTCTGAATACCCAAATGCCTGACTATGGCTCCACTGTTCTAACTATTTATTAACCTGGCCAATCCTCCTAGCCTTTTTAAGGTCCCCCCCTGTATCCTGGAGAACTGATGGACAATCTGAGCTCCAGAGCCCCTGACCACCTCTTCAGGGGTCTGTAGTCCCTCCTAATGTTCTCTGGGTTACTGCTATCTATATTACTAGCTCCCACATGGACAACTAGAAGTGGGTAACAGTCAGTGGGGCTTACTAGACCAGGCAGTCTCTGCAACATCCGTGATCTGAGCCCCTGGTACCTCCCTTGCAACTGGGTCAGGCCAACAGATGGGTGCCTCTGTGCTTTTCAAAATAGAGTCCCATACTACTACAACTCACCGCTTTTTCCTGGCAGCATCAGTAGTGATCTTTACCAGTCCATCAGCCAGTTGTTTCTGGTGCTAGTGTGTTTCTTCATTAGCCCCCTGCAGAACTGCAAAGCAGTTCTGGGCGGGGATATCAGATTTAGGAGGAAGCCCCTTGCTTTTAATTGCCCCCTTCCACCTTTTTTTTTTTTTTTTTTTTGCTGGCATTTTTTGTTACTAGTTCCCAGCTTCCTAGGTTAATGGTCTCCTTCTTTCCTCCATGAGCTACAACGGACACCTGAGGCCCCTGCACAGTTTGGACCTGTAGCAAGCATTCCTGTTTCCTCTCAGCTTCCCTGACATCTTTCACCCTATTGACACCGTCCTGCAACTCAGCCCCTGCTGCAGCAGGACCTGCACCAGGGAGCACCGAGTGCAGCCCTGCCCGTTGTGCACCCTCCCCTTATCAGATCAGTGCGGGCACTCTCTACACCCCGAGCTCTGCCCTGCAGCCTCCCCTCTCATCGGCTCTGTCTGGGTGCCTACGCTGCCACCGCCGGGGCAGCCAGAGCAGAGCTCCCAGACCGGGCCCTGGTCACACGCCCAGTGCTCCCCATCCCGCTCGAACTGCCTGGACCCGCCTCGCCGTGCTCCTGTTCGCCGCGCTCCCTGGTCAGGTTTTTACCCGCTCAGGGCTGGTGCCGCCCCTCCTGGCTCCACCCCCTATCAGTCGCTGCTCGCCTCAGCTGAGCTGCCGGCTCCTGGGCAAGGCCTGGCGGGGGCGTGAGGCTCCCTCGGTGGCTCTCGGCGCTCTCAGTTGAGGCTCCGGGACGCTGATCTCCTCCCCTCCGGTGTTGAAGGCATCTTCTCTCAAGCTACTCACCTCAGCAATTCAATTATGGGGCAGCCTTTCAGACACCCTCAACAAGCACCAAGTTAATAAGCAAGACACTTAGGATTTAAGTATACTAATCTTTGAGGAATTCCTTTACGTATTTAGAACAGTCATCTTTGAGTGTAGACTGGGATGCCAAGGAGCTTTCTTTGAGAGGTTCAAATAATTAAATTGATAACTATATTCAGTAAATATATAAGTGTGAACTGTTTTTGTCTTTCTGTAAAAATAGGATAGTATGGAAATTCCCCTGGGTCCTACAGATAGAAGCTCCTTTTCCATGCATTACGTATATATATATATATATATATATTTAACTTGAGTTTACTACAGAGATAATCCTATGAAAACAAGTGAACATTTGGTGTGGAATAAGTTCTTAACAGCCTGGTAAGAAAAACTGAACAATGGTTGAGTAACCTCTTTCTGAAAGTACTTAAATTTAAAATTATAGCAGCAAATTTTGCTTTAGAAAGAATAAGATATGTCTCATAGCCACTGTAACACTCAGTAACAGAAATTTAAATACCAGTAAATTAGGAGCAGACATTTAAAGAAGACATCAATGAACATATGATGAGGGAGAAGTTTGGAGATTTTTCATCCTGAAGAGTCACACTACAAGTTTCAGCAAGTACCTTATATGAAAACATACCTTTTCTAGCAAAGTGTACTACTTCCAGAAGCCAAATAAAAATTCTTTGAGCAAAGGGATTCATTGTGTATTGGTTTTATTTCTCCTGTGCTGGCAAGTAAAGTTAAGTTCTATTGTTAGCAGCATAGCGTAGGGAATATTAAACATTAGAGCTGAACAGAAAGCTGAATTGTGTCACTATTATATTCACTGTTTTTATGGCTGCATAGAGTTATGTGGTAATTTATATTTAAAGGTAAAAAGAGGCAATTCTATTAATCAAGTAATTTTGGGTTGGTTTGTGGTTTTGGTTTTGTTGTGGGTTTTTTGGTATTTGGTTTTTTTTGGGGGGGGCAGGGGGGTGAGGAAAAAGACACTAATTAAAAAATTTTAAGTATTATTCTATTGAAACTCATTTTCACTTAACCTTCACCGGGTTTCCTATATTCTTTATTTACCTATCAGACCAACTTTCCCTCCTTTCCCACCACTTAGGTGCAATGACTGTTTGGAGAAGCATCAGAAACACCAATGACCTCAAAGGCAAACATGCCTTTTTTTCCAAGTGCCAGAAGGCATAATGTGCCTTTGCACAAATGCACAAGTAAGGGAAATAGGCTGACTGCAGCCTGCACCAGTCTCTACACAAAAACAAACAGTAATAAATATACTTTACTAGGAAAGAAGTGCAGGAGAAAGTGCAACTATACCCATTAAGTTGTATTTCTTTTTAATGCAAAATGTTTTAAATTAATTTGGTATTAAATTTTAATCCAAATTTTGTGTTTAATACAATTTTTTAAAAAACCAGTTATCAAAATGTAATCTATGTATGTACAATACGTGTACATAGTACAAATTTGTCACCCTATGTTGACATTTCACAATTTCTCCATACTTTACATCTTACTCCATGATATGTCTATCTCTAGAATATACATCTAGTTATGATACTTTGCACTGATAATGTGAGAAGTATTGCTGTTCTCACCAGTCACCAAGTCGTACACATGTACATTCAAATGTTGTGTATTATTCTTATTATTGAAAAATAAATTCTTGGGGAATTTTTGTTTGAACAGTTACTTCCACGACAACAAAAACATCATAAAGATTTTAAGCAAAACTGCTGGCACCAATTATTATTAAGGTTTGCTAGTGGTTCATATTTTTAGTTGATTATAACTTTGCTTAGGTTCACAGTCTGAACTCAAATTTTGCATGATGAGGCAGCAAAGCAGGATGGATTCAGTTGCACTTTTGCTGCCATGACTGTTCAAACAGATGAGCTATTCCCAAGAAAGTATCTAAAGATTACAAAGAAAAATAAAATAGTTTCATTGTATCAAAAAAATCTGCAATGACACAATTTTGGAAAAGGGATTTTTGCAAAGTCAGTCAAGAATGTGTCTGTTGTTATCTCATTAAAATCTTTAAATTTACTCAAAGCATAATCCTCTGAAAAGCTTTCACATGCTTATCATTACAAAACTTCTAATAAAAGCTATGTGGAATTGACTGAACCTTTCCTCAGATAACTACTACTGCCTGGAACTCCTGTCAGCCATACTCATCCTAAATTCAGGGAGTTCACTTTCTTAGGCTACTCTAATACATAAGTAGCCTTTTTCAATGCAGAAATTGAAAAAGACTTGCAGTAAGTTTGGAAGAAAGAAATGATAACTGGAGCTAGGAACATTATGGACAACGAATTCTGGGCTCTGAGCTCACTTTTTCATGAGAAGGAGCATGGGACTAAGATCGAAAGAGAAGAGGTCAGCCAGTAGACAGAAAGCTAACACATTGAACTTGTGATGGCAAACAAATGACAAGGCAAGATCTGAGATTAAACGGAACAAAAGAAATGGAGACGACTGGTGAGGAGCCAGTATCTTTGGATTAACCCTGACTGACTGCAGAGAGAACCTAGGTGAAGGAATAAAGGAGATAAGTTAAATATGATGAACTGGAGGAGAGAACTGGGAGCAGAGAGAAGGCATTTTGGTTAATGGTCAAACAATAATGGGACAAAATGGGACTCTAGTCTTTAAAGTATCAGTGCAAGCCTGTGATTTCCACAGTTGGATGATGAACTGAACTGTGTTATAGTTCACTGCATTGTGTACTCCATTGTATGTTCTTTTTATAAAGGATGGTTGAACAACTTGGAAGCAGTACTCCAAATGAAGGACTCTAAAAATAAATTTATAGGTACTCAAACCAGTCTTAGATTTATCAAATAATGCATTTCAGTGTCCCCATCACGATCTGAGGGTAATTCTAACTCTTAACCTCTCCAATCTACTTTGGAAATAAATTCAGTAAAGGTTGTGAGGCAGTGAAGTACCATAGTTATGGCTGCTGTAAAAGATTATGTTAAAATTATCAAGCTTGTTAACAATCCAGTCCAGAGTAGAATTTTTTATTACTGTGAACTGAATAAAACATATGGCCTATGTTGAAGAATGCTCTGAAATTAACAAGACCAGGAGTCCTTTGGAAAATGCAGCTACTGTTCATCTTGAAAACAGTACGAAGAGAGTAGATGTTAATAAAGGTGCAGAGCCAGTTAAAGCAAAAAAAAAAAAAAATCAATCTTGGTTACAATTTACAGAAAGTAGACTACCTTTAGATTTATAATTACTCAAAAGCTAGATACAAAGTTTGTACTATACATTTAAATATATTCCTTTTCAAAAGGTTGTTCTTCCAAGAAAAATGCATATCAGCATCATGGCTATTAATTAATCAGAACTCAGCTATTAGAAGTATTTTCAAGATACTCACAAATGTCAGGAATGATACCTCATTTTCACTCATTTACTCACCCTTTTTAGAGTATCACTTTAGGTTTGTTTTCTAGATATTATTAGAGTCACTTTTGCTACAATTAAAGCCAATTCCTCAATAATATTACCCTACATCCAAACCTAGTCATGAACAACTATCTTTGAAGGTCTAGGCCACAGTGTCTCAGAATTAAATAATTCACTTAAGAAATTCAGTAAATTGTGAATAGGCCTTTTACAGAACAAGGATTTATCACTTTAAGGATTTAAGCCATACATTAAGGGCTAAGTGCTAGACAAAATAATTTGTTTAGGAAAGCTGTAACCATCATACTTGTATTGCTATATGGCAGCTGAAAAATGTGCCATCAGCTGCTTTTGCATCCTAACCTTTTTTCCATTGTTGGTAGCTTTTCACAGTTCTACCTTTATTTTTCAGATACGGTTCACAGTAATTTTTCAAGAATAGTTCAGAATCCACAGGGGTAAACTATGATGTTATAAAAATCAATCATGTTCTTAAAATCAGGAAATTGCTTAAGCAAGGAATATGACTTATTTTGAACTAGGGATCACTAATTTAAAACAGGAAGATAGTGGCAATTTGTACATGCAGTCTGCCTCTCTGGACTCTTCTCTGAAGCTGCAGGTTTTCAAGTTCAGGTATGAAATGCCTCTTGCAGTTTAAACCTGAAAAAGACATATAAACATCTGAAAACTATAACTTAGTATAGATTAAGTATGAAGGACTGAGTAAAATGTACAGTAAGTGTCCTTATACTGTGTGTCAATTTTAAAGAAGACAACAATAAAATGGGTGTTTTCTGAAGCTCCTGAAAAGATCAGTACTCAATGATTATGTTTGGAGTATTGAATTGAGCCTTCTGAGACAATACCCGAATCTGACCAATTTTAGCTGTCAAAAATATGACAGTGAAGGGTATGTGATCATGAACTTGGTTAGTAACTTAGGAAATTCTATTATGATATTATACACCTTAATTTGGAGATGACAGAAGGAGAAAGCATCTGGAATCATTGTTCAGTCACTTCACTGAGATATTTACATGACTCAGAAGTTAGAAGAAAACATATGTCAATGTGATGAAGAGTTATTTCTGGTAGATAGAAAACCAGTAATTCTATCACACAAGTTACTAGTGAGACCTTACCTGTAATTCTGTGACAAATAACTATAAAAATTCAAACTTTCAAAGTCCAGAGGAAGATTGCTGAGACAACTTGAAGATTAAGAAATTCCAGGAATAAAAAAAAAAAGAAAAAGTCCTTAGAGAAAGTTAAAATGAACTTTTATAATTGTGTTTGGACAAAACCAGGAATCCAGCAGCTATTTTAAATGATGACTATCATCCAGTATCAGATTTATCATCAATATAAATTGACTCCCAAAACCCACACAAAATCTGAAAGAACATTAAAAAAAACCCCACCTTTTTAAATGAGACACACAAAGAATTGAGACAAGGATCACAGAGAAAAGGATCTTAGATTTTTCCGAGGGGAAGCCTTAAACATTCTAATCAATAAAGTCATATGGAGGTAAGGAATTATGAAGCAGCAAGAGCAAAGCAATCCTAGAAATTAAAGTTCGTAAAACAGAGCTTCTTGTGTCTGAGTTGTTGATAAGAGGTTTACTGCAACTTTTAGTTAACTATTTCTTCAAAGCTTCTGCTGACCAGTGCAGTTTTGTTTTTTGGTTTTTTTTTTTTTTTTTCCTTTAACCACAATTTGGCACCATGAAGTATGATAAGAGGTTCACCTTCTTCTAAAACAGAAAACATACATGCCTGTTAGAAACAAGAAGGTCCTCTTCTCCAGTAATATTTTTTCACATCTTTTCTAAGCCAAACATCAAAGATATAAGGACTAAGTTTGGCCATTTAAAATTAACAGAAACTTCTGAGTTTGAAGAATTTGGAGGAGTAGAAGCAGAGCAGAGCCTACTCCTGATGCATGTCTGTGTGAAAATATTCATGTACTGTGCATAACCACAAAACCCAGGCTTTCAAGCCCTTTGAATTTTTATACTCAAAGTGTAAAATTTATTAAGAGTTTTCGAGGTGCATTTCACACTTTGCACTTTGTGACTGTGTACAATGAGAACAGAACTGGAGGACCCTTATCTCAAGTGAAAAACAAAAAATCAATTTTTCCTTTTGCTTTTGTCTTCCTTATTTGATACATGCAGGTGTAAGGTAGTAGTCAACTGCAGCTCAGGTGTTCTGAAGTTAAGAAAGCGTGTACTGACTTCACTTAGCTGAGTAAAATACTATCCTTATGAGATAAATACGGATTTGTTTTCATTCAGCTTGGATACTTTTATTTCCCTTGCAGCCCAAATCAGGTACTGTTGTCCCAAATATTAGTACTTTTCATCTGTGAAAGGGTATATAGTTTAAATAGAATAATTTTGGCTTACATTTATTATATTCACTGTATATAAAAATATACTTTGAAACGAACAGAAAAAGACATTAAAACACCACCTTTTTTCATCCTTCTCCCATGCCCCTTCCCTTCCAGCTCCTCTCTCTAACCCAAACGCACATGGGTGGGGGTTACAGTCACCATCTCTCCCTGTACTGCTTCTCTGCTCCAGTGGGGGTGCACCATGGGCTTTAGTCCTTTTGGAATAAACACCTGTGCTGGCACAAGCTCTCCATGGGCTGAATAGGACTGCCATGGAGCACCTCTTTTCCTAACCCTGATGGCTACACTGCTGTTTCTCTCTTTCTTCCCTGCTCTTCTCCCTGTTGAGTACCTTTTGCCCTCTGATAAACAACAGGCACCACAGGTCTGGCTGACAGGCTCAGCTGTGTCCTATGGTGGCTCCCTTGGAGCAGACTGGAACTGGCTGTGTCCTCCCAGAAGCTGCCCCTGAAACCCTTCCACAGCCGACAGCTCATCAAGTAAACCCAGCACACTTAATGTGTGAGATGGTAAAAAAACATTTTCTATTCAGGGTGTAGAATTAGTCTCAAGTTTCAGCTACCTAAAGACCACATCATCAGTGAGTGTCCCACCCCGCCTGGTGGGCGTGGGCAAGCTGATCTTCCACCACACTGTGTGCTGATCACAGGAGAAGCCACAGGCCCTCCCAGGGTGAAAACGAGACAACAACTAATTTTGTTGGAAACTTCCCTAAAGCCATGTCAGCAGGAACAAAGGTCTTGGCAAGTTCTTATTTTTCTAGAAGACACAAAGTAGAGGAAGAAAAGGAGAAGGGAACAAAGAAGGAAATAAACCAGAGAGATAGGATCACCAATCCGTAGGTCCAGCGATGTCTTCCCGATCAGGGAGTTCAGGCCCTTCCAGCTGTGGTCCTCTCAATCCGTGCCTCTACCAAGAGCCACAGCAAATAAGTAAACAGCATACCACTGAAGGATGTTTTATATGGTCAGGCTTCTCTTGGACCCTCCCACAGGCAGAGGCTCATGTTCATGCTCACATGTGCCCCAGAAGCTCTTCTGGAAGGTTCCAGCCGGTGGCAGGTAAGACCTAGCCTGGTTCACTCCAAGCCCTGGCAGGTGCCACAGTGTCTGTCGCTGTCTCTGGGTTGTTTCTTGCCAGGGCAGTTGATCTCAGGGCAGACACCACAGGAAAACCTTGGTGGAGCATGGTCCTGCTCTGTCCCCAGCATCTGCCCGAGCAGCAACGTGCTGCTCACCGCCAACAGGCTCAGGCCTTCCTCGGGACCGGCTGTCTGCTGAGGTGCTTTAAGACATACAAGCACAAAAAGGGTCTTTTGACAGTCACAGTGAGGTAGCCTGCTTCCATTTCAGATCTACCCTCAACATGCTTTTAAAAAGCTGGCTTTGGATCTTAATCAGTGTGCAGAATCAGAGCCATCATAATTTTCCATTGCTGTGTTTTTCTCCTGGAAACAGAGCACAATTATGGACCATCCTGTCTTTTGTTGAGGAGCATTACTTACAATTATATAAAGTATAGGGCATAATTCAGTTAGCAAGTCTAAAAAGTAGACATTTAGGAGCGTTCAAATATTCTAAAAGCTTTACCAAATTTCCTTCTTTTTTCAAAACAACCAAAATGAGCGTTGCAGCATTTCTGTCATGCAGGGTACTGTTAATACTCAATCCAAACACCATGGTTACGAGAATATGCTTTTGAGTTGTAGCTCTGATGCTCAGTATGATTTTCATTACTGGAAGTACATTATTCCATTAATGTATTTCAGACTTCTAAGGGGGTGGGGAGGAAATATGCATTTTGTACTGTTTGTTCATCTGACATTATATATCTACCTGGTCAAACAGAGAAGCTCTCAAGAATGGATCCACAGAATTAAATGTCACAGCTGAATGGACATAATGGAGTGGAATGATGTCAGCAACAGCTATGTATTTCTACATACAGTAAATTGTGACAGCTGGTATATTTTAAGGCAAAGTGAGACAAAACAAAAATATGCGATTTCTTTTCCTATTAACTACTTTTGGCAGTATAACTTAGAAAAATAAAATCTTTGTGGTTTTGTTAAAAAACAAGGTTACGGGTGATATTTGTACCTTCATTTCATGCTTGCATTCTATTTTCAAGTGAGCTTTAGAAAGTTTTTTTATTTATTCAAGGCATTATATACTTTGGACAAATTATATTCTTTTTGCACTGTTTCCTTACATTAATTTCTGTTTGATTTCCCCTAGGCAGATCTTTGTAAATATTTACCTGAATGTTAAGCAATATTCTAATACAGCTTTCAAAAATTTGTCAGTCTTTTCAGACCTTGCTCATAGTTAGAATATTCTTTCTCAAACAGTTGTGATATATGTAATCCTGAAAGCTGCTTTGATTCCTGAAAGAAGCTTGTTGGAGTTTATCAGTGTGAATTTTGAGGATATCTATAACCAACTCTGCACATTATTAGAATCTGCATCTGTGTATTTACTAAACTACCTTACTCCTCTAGCCCCAGTAGCACTGGCAGAAAATGCAGCACCTGAGCCTTGCTTAGAAAAAAATACCTTACAAAAATTTAATGACTCCTGCTTTTGGAGTAAACCATGACAACTTCATGTTCATACTGATATATATATTCCTTGTACCTGCTGTGATAACCTGCTTTCTGTCAATGAATTGTCACAATCACTCACAAGTTGTAGAGGTATAGATCTTTAACTGAAGGTCACTCTACTATTCAGATGCTACATTTTGTAGCATCTTAAGCTGCTGTCTATCCTGAATGATAATCAGTGCTTTTAAAGATCATACGAAACTACTTCTGTGGGATTAACAATTAGAAAATTTAGAAACTATTTTGATTCTCAACTTTTTTTGTCCTTTTGGGCAAGTCCTAGAATAAATATAAGAGGTACAAGATGGTGCCTTCTCAGTAGAAGAAATACTTTTTTTCTGTGCTCCTGCCATTCACGCGCTATCAAAATTTCATCTGGCATTATTTCTGATAACTTTAAAATACAACTAGAAGTGTGAATAATATTGTTACACTAGTGCTAACTTTCGAGACAGAAAAAAATTCTGCAGAGATGTCTGGATAACAAATTAGTTTTAATTGGTGTCAGATAGGCTTTCGGCACAAAGAATAAGAACATATGAATTATATATCATTATTTTGTAATAGGTATGCTATTTCTATGAAGTCCAGTTTCAGTTTGTAAATTCCTGGATGCATAGAAAATATTTTCAATTAAAACATTGCATTCTCTAGTAATGCAGTTAACTAATTACTGGGAGCAATTACTTAGAGATGTAAATATGTACTATTTTGTGAGTTTATAAGTTTGCCCTTATAAATATTACATCACATAAAGTCCTATCTTGAGGTTAACTGAAATATATTAAAAGAAAATCCAGAATGAATATAAAGACTACTTGTGCTGTTCCATTGCTTTTAGATATTTTAGGCTGTGGTATAAAATATTTTTGATTGATCTCAGAATATGCCAATATTTGTGACTTGTACTATGCATCATGTAATTTTCTTTCAATATTTTGTTCCAATAACCTTCACTGAAACATTCTTAGCAGCAACTAAAACTGACTTAAAAACCAATGTATTCAACAAAACCCCTAAAAGCTACATGATGCAAAATTTTCTTTTTATAAACTTTCACAGTGTGGTGTCATCATTAGAGTAAATTGAATAGATTATAAAAGAATAATGGAATAATATAAATTCTTAGAATTAAAGCTATGGAACTGAAAAAGCATTGATTGACAAATAAAGAGTTGGATAGCAAATGTTTTCTGTTTTGCAAGACTAGTATCAAGAGACGGAGAGATTTCAGAGGAGGAAGTTAAAGAAAATCAAAACTGAATGTCTTCTAACAAAGACAAAACAAAAGGAGTAAATCACTCAAAACCAAAGGAAAAAAACCCCGCAATTTTTGCAAGTAAGTAAGGAACTAATTAATGGATAATAACATCATAATGCTTTGGCTTAACACTTAATTGAGAAACATGAATTCTTTGATGGAGATTCAGAACTTTTTGGAGGACGTCGTTAAATGATGTAGGCATCTGGAACAAAAAGACTGCATGTAAACCTTTATTATTTACTATAAGATACAGGTTCTGCTGGTAAAATAGTAACAATAATAACTGACAAATGCAACAAAGCACACACGCCATTCAAACACACACTAATAACATGTTTTGATTTATGAAACTAAGTTCTGAACACTCTGTTCCTTGGCCTGTCAGCATTTTCTCTGTGATCCTGTCCAGGATATCTAATCTCTTAAAATCTTCACTTTACAGATATAAAACATCAAGTCAAAATATATCTAGGTGTTTAATATTTCAAGTATTCATCAGTGCATGAGAGATGCATAGTAGCAGAACTGACAGGAACAGTCTGAGTTAAATGAATAAAAATTATGTTTTAAAAGATGTTTTATGTCTAATGTTCTTAGACAGTTTAAGAAGGGGCATAACATAATAGAACTATATAAACAAATATTTTGAGTATTGAGGTTGTACCTTTTAGTGAGTGTGTAGTTATAAAGTAATTTTGCATTGGTAATTCCCATGTGAAAATGAACAAACAAACAAGCCCCAAAACCCATACAGACAAACCATTAAACCCGCAATGACTCTGTCTTTTATCTATTCTAGTTATTTTTTGGAGAAGCTGGTAGCAACCATAGCATAGTATCAGCAAAAATTTAAACAGTTATAAGGAGTTTTAACTGTAATATTATCACTAATAAACTATTTAATTTTATTATGTTTTTACTTTTCTCTTTTTTCTGAAATTCATACAGTCATATTTTCTTCCTAAATCAGTGGAAGCTCTGCTTTTGAAGACCCTGCTGTTTGCAGCCGATCAACTGAAGTTGGGCTGTCATTTATGTGGTCAAATTAATGTGCTATATGTACTGAAAGCAAAAATTTGCTGCCAGGTCTGAAAAACGATGTTCCACAAAATACCACTTAACTGTAATGCCAAGCAAAAGGATACTGAAAATCAGAATTAACTGTGAGAAATCTGGTTATCATTCAGTAATAAGATGTACTAATGAAAGAGAGGGTTTCTAGGGTTTCCAAAATTGCTGTTTCTTTCTTTTCCTTGAGACTGGCTTGGCAGAGGCTGGGAGTTTTTTGGATGATAACATATACCCTAGGTATGAAGACTGAATACGCTTTGAAAGTGAAGGTCTTAACTTACTACAATTTTTTTTATTTTTTTATTTTTTTTTATTTTTTTTTTTTTTTTATTCAGAGAATAGCTCAGTTCACAGAACTTTATTGAGTGGACAACCTATGCTACATTCTTTCAAGGGACTGAGGGAATGAGTGAACTGAATGAAAATAGGAACCTTCTTAAAGCAGAGGAAGGAGTTTCTGGAAAACTGAAATATCAGTATACTGACTTACTAGCTTGATTCAAATTTTTAAATATTACAGTAGCTGAAGAAGTTTCACCTGTGTGATATTCACTGCACTCCTGCAGCAAAAATATGTGATACACAGCTTAGCATTTTAAGTATATGCCAACTTTAGGTGTATGCCAAACAATGTGTTATGAAATTATCCCTCTGAGGACATAATAAGTTACTTATAATGTGTCTCCACAATATGCTCATCACTAATTTTTCACCTTCTGTTTGTTTCCTAGCAAGAGGCTGGGTTTACCAAGGAGCAAACTCTTAACATATGGAGAAAGACTATATGACACGTATGTTCTAGTCCAGACATAGATATTCAGCTTCACCTCTGCATTGCAACATGTCTGAAGTTAAAGGTCTTTTCTAACTTTAATGATTGTATGATTCTGTGTTCAAGTTAATTTCTAGTACTGCTTCCCTATGTGCCTATTAAACTATCCTACTTGGATAATGACAGCATACATTCACTTTTCATTATTACTGCTACTGATATTATTTCCTATATCTGACATATATTGTTTTACTTACAAAGGGAGTTGAAAGAAACCTTTTAATATCTCTTCCACTGAGTCTGATTAAAATGATTAATTTTATTCTGTATGAATTTATTTTACCTTTTATTAAAATGTACTGGTTTATTCTTCACTTGAAATTTACATTCAGTATTCTGTCACCATACTCCCTTGGAGGTTGTTGCTTTTCTTCTCTCACACCTTGATTTTACACATTCTTGAGTTCCATTTTTTGCTTGCTCTTTTAGGGGGAGGGTTATCACTGGGTTGCATCACTGCCAAAAGAAAATTGTATTTTCTGTTTTATTGGACATTCAGCTTCCCAACAAGGGCATTGAGAAAAGTTGAAAATTTCACTATTCATTGCATACCACTTTGTAACCTCTTCCTCTGCCTTTCCTCATGATCACTTATCTTAATACTCAGGAGTGCTCTCAAGTGATCTCAAAAAGAGTGTTCATCTGTATATTCAGTATAAAGCAGGTACATAATTTCCTTGCTGAGACAATTATAATAAATCATCTTCCACAGAAAAAAAAATTAAATATGTGCTATCAAATTAGAATTACCTACACTGAAAACTTTCATTGTCAAAGTCAGTAGTACTGCTTCCTTTTGAGTTCGTATTTACTGGGACCATGACACCTGAAAGAACATGCCTTATTTTTTTTTTAGAGTTTTTTTTTTTTTTAACAAAGGACTGATAGTTAAAAAAACCATCTAGAGCAGAACCAGAAGCTGAGTACATTCATAAGAAGAAATAAACATGCATTTATTTGTAATTAAAAGAAATGCAGTCTTCTAATGCTAAAACTGTAAGTAATTATATAAGACTAAACTATCCATGGATCTCATCAGGGTGGTAAAAATACAAAAATTGCAGCTCAAAACTATATTGACCTGAATTTTTCTGCTGATGTAATTTATTCTTTTTTGTTTTGCCTGCTAGAGCTGAACACTTGTCGCTATGTGCAACCCTAGAGCCAAAAAGAATGCACAGCTCGTGTAATATGGTAAGTGCTATCTCCAGTCAGGAAGTCCCTCCTGTGATACATAAGTGCCAAAAAAAGATGATCTGCAAAGCAAAGACAAGTACATAGAATTCCTGAGTATGTGAAACTGCCAACAAGACAAATTGTTTTTATAGTAAGTGCCTAAAAAACCCATTAGTACCACTTCCACTTGGAAGCTAAAATGAATGCAACGTAAGAGCATGGTCTGTTTGTAAAGCAAGCCCATGGCATACAATAACAGTGCTGGCAACTGCAGCATAAAGGAGGAAATTGAAAAAAGTTGTCCTCGGTGTGGAGATAACTAATTCAGCACTATTAAAGTGAGCTGCATCTATGCCTGAATTCAGTTTTACAGACACACACACACACAGAGGCACTGAATCCTGCAAGCTGCACAGCAGGATCCCAGTACTCAAGACTGTCTATTCCAAGCTTCTACCCTTTTCCTTATGCAACATATTTTTAAATGATTGAATGTCAAGATGCAACAAACACATTCAGCTTCACTGGATAAATACCTTCACCTGTTTGATGTCTCTGGTAATGAGGTCCGTCCTGAAACAGATAACACTAAACAATGGGAAAACCTCTTATTCCTCCTTGGCTTATGTTTCGCCTAGCCTTCACTGTGATTTTATCTTTAGACTGTCATTCACAGATAGTCAATGACTAACTAGAAATGAAAATTTAAGACATTATTTTTTAGATAACTTCCAACTATATTCAGTTTTAACTGTCTAGAAAATAGCCTCCACAGAATTTTTTCTCTATTTGTCTCTGTATTTTTTGCAAAGGCCGTATACCACTTGTATAGATAAATTCTATATGCATTCAATTATAATTGCTGCTGTTCCAACTAGATTTTTATTCGTGTTAAGTAAATTCATTCTCTTCAACTTGCAACGAAGTTCTTGTTCAGTTCAGCAGGACCTGAATTACATAGCTTCTCTACAGTTCCTTGGCATAACAGATCTTTCACAACTTTCAACAGATGATTCAGAATTGACAAAGAATAAAAAAAGGAGCAATCGGCAGATATTTTGCCATAGAGAAAAAGTGTTATATACTTATTTAATGAAAACATGGAAGGAAGCCCAGCAAAAATATCAAGAAAGAGAGAGATCTTTCTCTCCATATATCCAATTTTTATCATACATATTTCATATTTTTTAACGAGTTTACTTGTCTACAGATCTGGAAAAAAAAGGAAGAAAACCCCAATTGTAAGGCTGAAGCAGACCTTCTAAAAGTCACAGAGCAAATCTGCGGTAAAGTCAATAATACGATCTACTTCTTTGTGATAGATAGATACCTATTTCACCAGAGAGGTAGATAGATATGACATGCCTTGTTTCTTATATATTATGAAATGCATATTCTTTTATATGTATATACTATATACATATATATTCACAATTACACTGCTAACATACTGGCATTTTTTAAATCAACATACATTTTTTCATGGCTTCACAGACAATGGCTTCTCAAAGTGTTATTTATTCTTCAAAAAACAAGCATGAAGACTAAAAGATATAGTCATGCACTGTGGAGGAAGTAGTGTACTTGCAGTACTAATTCCTTGATTTTGTCACCTATCTGTCAAAGATATTAAACAAGAAGGATTCACATAACCACAACAGGACACAGCTAGGGAGTTTGTTCAAGGATCTTCCTGATTGCCTTGTCTGCCACCTAGTGTCAAGCCAAGCTTATAATTTTGAGAGCGTAGGGGGTTTTTAATATTTATTTGATGGTTATGAATCATTTGGAGATTCACATGAAGAAAACATCTAAAATTCAAGATAATATTAAATTCAAATAAAAAAATACATTGGGGTTTAATCCAACACCTTCTGAAGCTGATATTTGATACTCCAAGTATGAATTTTAAAAGGAAAAAAAAAAAAAAAAAGTGGTTAAAAAGTACCAGTTAGCATGATTTTTATGCCAATTCCAGAGTATACAGGTGGAGAAAAAGGGGCTTATAAGCATGTTAAAATCAAAGTGGCCTAATTTTAAGGCTGTTGAATACTCATAGATCTCATTGGCTTCACAGGATTTATGGAGAGCATTTCTATTTCAGAGTAGAAGAAAATAATCTGTGAAAAAGACCTACAATTGGAATTCTTATTTAGTAATTTATTATTTTATTAGATGGTTGATCAGATTTGATTATGTTTAAGATGCATTTTAAATATTACACAACAAATGAAATATCTATTCTGTGGCTGCCTGCAAAAGTGACGAAGTGGCCTTGATGATTCTGGTTCCTATTCTTGTAGCAACATACATCCCCAGTATTTATTATATAGATGATCTGGTCTCACCTGCTGATAAATTATAGTTTTAGATTCTGGTTGTCTCATAGCCTAAGCACTGAGCTCTGCAATGTCTCAACCTTTCTCAAGTGTAAAGGATCTTTGTCTCTTTTCTCCTAAAACTTCTGTGTTCTGCCCTTCTCTTGTCTCTATCCAGTTTATAGAAAACTTTTTCAAATACTTGTCTTTTGGGAAGTCCTGAAAAGTTAAGGAAAGAACAGCATCTTTAGTCAGAAAATAGCTCAAGGATGTTCGGCTGCAATGCCTAAAGGACCTTCTCTTCATCTGTAGCAGGCAGCTGCAGAAGTTGATCTTGATCTGACAGAAGGTGCCCAGTACATAAAGCTAGATACATTTTCTTCAACCAAAGGAGGATGTCCTTTGGTTTGCAAATGCCAAAATAACAGCCACCTTCTGTTTCTCATCACGTTATTCTAAAAGGTTTATTAAAAGATCAATTGAATCTTTTGTCATGATCTGTGGCTAAGCTATCCAAAATTCTCTATTGAGACTTTTGTGAAAGAATCCTTTTCAAAGGACTGGGCTTCCACTTGTTATTTTTGGGTCAGAAGCCCATAGTGCAAACATTCTTTAATAGAGCTTCCAATATATACTTCTTAGGCTTCCAAACACAGAATCAGCCAACCTCAGGACTTGGCACATGTAAAAATTTCCCTTGTAAGTCTGCAAGCAGAAAGAGTATCCAAAGAATAGAATGCATCTTTGAAAACAAAACATGATTTAGTTGCACACAGAAGGGGTATTCACTGATGAAAAAAAATGCATATGCATACTTTCCTGCTTATGCTTGGCATTTCCTTCATGTCTAAATGAAGACACAATTAGCCTTGTCTCCATTTTGGTCTGATGCTAGACCCATTTTCTTACTATGTTTCACAGCTATATTTGCCATCTGACTGATTCAGACTGTAGTCACTGACAACTTCCCCACATTCCATCCTGCAGAATAGCTCTGTTATCTGACTAATTCTTTTGGTTTGGGTTATATTTTTAACTGCTGTAAAGTGGTGAAGTCAGAGTCAGCTTTCCACAGCTATTATAGTGGCTACTGTGTTCAGATGATTGTCCATCTGCTCCTCAGTCAGTCCTTATAATCATAGAATAGTTGGAGTTGGTAAGCACCTTAAGATCCTCTAGTTCCACCTCCCCTGCCATAGGCAGGGACACCTCACACTAAATAATATAGTATAATATAATATAATATAATATAATATAATATAATATAATAAAATAATATAATATAATATAATATAATATAATATAATATAATATAATATATAATATATATAATGCTTTATATGTTTTCAAATTGTCTACATTATGTGTGAAATTCTGTAGGACAAACAAGTGATGGTATAACAGAATATTATTTAATATCAGTAAGTATGTGCTAATTGCCATTAAAATGAACAACTGAGAAAAATCTTCCTGAGCTAAAATATTATGCAATTTATTCTATTTTGTCCAAAAGTTTTTCTCAAGAAAGTCATACAACATTAATTAATGAATTTGTCTCAACTTTAATTAAAGAGTTACAATTTAATATAACCAGAAGATAATAATATATACAGATAAATACAACACAATTAAAAATAGTTCAACCAGTATAGTGAGAATAAACGTTACTTCGAGGATCTCTAAGCATGGAACATTGGTTCACTGAGGTAACAACAATGTGTAGCCCTCTTAAAGGAAAGTACTCTTTTAGGAGATTTTATTGCTAAGTACTCTTTTAGGAGATTTTATTGCTATCTGACTTGGAAAAAAAACATTCAGTCATCAGCAGAGGATACACATATTTCATGTTTGAAAGTAAACCAACCATAATATTGCCATAGTTCAATAAGATCTTATTCTATCACAGTTTTAGTTTTTTCTTAGTTGACAATAGCTGCAATTGCAAATGACCAGTAATAAATAGCAACTACAATAAAGCCAAAAGCAAGGGTGAGCAAAAGACTAAAACTATGCCTCTGAGATCAAATTCAGGCAAAGCAATTGTCTGTGTGCTGTGAGTAAACCCTGGACTGAATCATGCAATGCTCCTAGAAAAGGATATTCGCAAACACGACTTCAATGATCTTTGCCTGACTACACAGAGTGTTCACGTAAGAGAGCATAGCCATGAATACCTTGAAAGGCTCACTCACAGTATAGCTTCATTAGCTCAGTAAGACCACAGTTGTGACTCTGAAGATTTTAGTTTAGATTTAGTTTGCATCTGTACAGATTTTAAATATGTGTATGGAAACATTTGCAGTCTTCTGCAGAAGTTTTCAGACATTCGTCAAGAATGGTTTTATTTACCTGTGTAATCAGATAGCATCTTTTCCTATCGAAATTCCAACAGTTCTGCATTTTTGCAAATTCTAAAATCAAATTGTTCTGAATGAGAAAATTAGTATATACCCCTAATGAAGATATATAGGGTACATTTGTTTAAAAATTCTCCGAGACATTTTCCTTTTATTTTCTTCCGCATTTTAACTATCATTAATAAAAGGAAATTCATATAGAAAAAGGAAATGCGTTAGTGTTGTTTTAATGAGTTGCCTTTAACCCAAGAAAGTAAGAAAATTCAAAGATAAGGCTTCCAATTAATCTTTAACTGATGACATAAAAACACTGATTTCAAGCCTTAACAACACTGCAATTATGAAGGCACAGGGGGGATGTACTGTGGACATAGTGAAAATTCTAATTAAAAATTTCTGGCTCTTGTGAATTTCTTAAAGCTTTAAAATTTAACATCATTTGTGTGTGTGATATAAACATATGTGTTCTTGACCCACTTCGAAAAATAACCACAAGTGAAATACCATTTGCATTAATCATTCAAGAGCTTTGCAAAAAGACTGTATCTCAAGAGATGTCTTTTCCACTGAAGTTTACACTATCCAGCTTGGTTTCATTACTTTTTACATATATTGAATTGCAGCTACTTGTTGTTCAGAGCATTAGTTTATGAACTTATTCCCATTATTTCATTCCAAGTGTATTAATTTCTATGTAGTTATAGTTTTATCCTGACAACTACAAAAATGTCATTGTAAACTAGTACCTTACAAATTAAATTCTATTTTCACTCTTTAATCATTATGTAATAAGACCATGAAGATATTTGTACCCTGCTGAAATGATAAATAGGCACAACAAAAATTTTTCACAATTTTCACTAGATCTTTCATTGTTTTTTTAATGGGATTAGGGACCCACACTAGTGGCTCTCCATACAAGATAAACTCCTAAGATTATAATGTATTTGTAGAAATTACTTTTTCTATGATATAATGTTATGTTGGAACTACTCCATGACTGTTATTGGTGCTAATAAGACAGTAGGATTTAAGGAATCATAGTAAAGAAATTGTTGAAGCTATATATCTGGATACTAGAATTAGCAAAATTTAGCAATTCTACACCACAGTTTCTTTATGGATCTGGATCTGAAATCCATTACTCATGAGGAGCAGATTTAAATCAGTGTTGAACATTTTAAAATCCATATTTTCTGTTCACCTGCCTGTTCAATGAAAAGTATAAGGAGATGGAAAAATATTGATAATTGAATGTTTGTGCTCAATCTTAGGAAGCTGCATAATCCTTGATACCTCAACACCTATGTCAGATAAGGAAGAGATCCTTGATTCTTGAACTGAATACTAATTCTGGTTTTTTAATAAATAGAAAATTTGTACAAATCTAAGCTCGTAAGATCAGGTGATGAAGAAAAACTTAAATTTAATAAGAAAGATGCAAATTGTCAGGCATAAATCTGCACTATTATGCTTGAATTAGTGAAACTCAGTGCCTTCAGAAGGGTTTCTAGAATGCTAGTTACTGCAATATGAATTTAGTATATTTTGTAGGACGGACTTCTCCAAAACTGACAGGATTGGTAACATTATCCAGCATTAATGTTTTCAGATACTCTCTGGACTAAGATATTTTCTACAGACACTTTAATTAGACTGCTAAATGATGGCATTTTGATCCAAAATTTTTGTAGGAAATAAAGTGGGACAAGTCCATTTTGTTTTTCTGGAATATAGTAACTATATATATGGTTTTGATAATGTTTAAACACTCTTGACACCTTTTCTTTGAAATGTTCTAGCACCTGACTATTTTGGAATTTTGCAGGAGGAATGGGGCTTTATGACAAAGATAGAGATCTGAAAAAAAATTCTGCCCAGTCTCGAAAAGTCATAATAAGAAGGAATTACTGTTCATGCTGCTGAGCACTTGATAGTGTTTACCTAATAAGTTTCTGGTCATTTTTTTCCCTCAATAAACATATTCCTATCGCAGCTTCAAGTGTGATCAGACCCTGTATACACCAAAATATGTAGGAAATGGACATCCAGCTCAGAGGCAGGATAGAACAGGATGATTTTTCCTGCTCTCTGCTTCTCTGGGGCTTGAATTAAAAGATGAGAATCTGCTTCTCCTGTACTTGAGTTACCATCTACATCACTGATAAAAAAAAAAAAAAATGAAATATTCACTCCTTTGATTCAAATATGTAGAGCATCTGGCCTGGAGAAGACACTGGATTCTACAGTCTTCCAGAACTATTAGTGGAAGTGGAGACAGAAACAATCCACTGAGAATTCATGGTGGGTTGACCCTGGACAACAGTAAAGCCCTCACTCAGTCTCTCACTCACTCTCCCACCCCAGCAGGATGCAGAACAGAATCAGAAGGGAGAAAAAGATGAGGATAAATTCATAGGTCACTATAAAGACAATTTAATAAGTGAAGAAAATAAAGGAAAAAATCCCAAAGGAACAAGTGGTGCAAAGAGTCACTTACTACCTCCCACCAGCAGACCAGTGACCAAGCAATGCCTACCTTGAGAAAAACCAGTCTCCAAGCAGTGGCTACCTTGGAGAAATTACTCCCCTGCCTGCTACTTTTATTGCTTTTATATGCATCATATAGCATGGAATATTCCTTTGGTAAGCTGGGGTCAGCTATCCTGGTTTTGTCCTCTCCCAACATTTTGCCCACCCTCAGCCCAATCCCTGTGGAAGCAGAGTGAGAAACAAAGTCCCTGATATTATGCAAGCACCACTCAGCAATTGCTAAAACACTGGTATGTTATCAACACAGTTTTGGTCATAAATGTAAAACACAGCACCATATGGGATGCTATGGAGGAAGCTGACTCCATTCCAGCTAGACCTAGTACAGAATTTTACTGGCCTGACTGGAAGCTGAAACAGAGGAAAAACAGAAACAGCAGGGAACAAAGACTGGAACAAGTTGAACAGGGAGATTCTTCAATATACAAAATTAATAGAGCACACTTGTATATCTCAATTGGATTTATTTGCCATGTATTTTTATTTAATTATTTTATTTTTTCTTAAGGGAGAGTTATTTATTTACGTGTTGGCTTTTCTGAATTAACTGAATGTTTCACAAATATATTTCAGTATAATTTCACAACACCACTGTTAGACAATGGAAAGTCAGGGATACTTGTCAGGTAGGGAAAAGAAACATAAAATTTAAGAAGTATTTCTAAATTTAGAATAATCAAATCTGACACTCATTACATGAATTTTAGAGTGCCTTGTACTACCTGGTACTTCTGATGTTCAGAACAGATCTCATTTTGGTTCTAGCTGGGAGTCCTCAACAGTTCAGTCTTCAAGATCTCCAGATATGCTGTTATTAAAACAAATTTGCTTAAACCATTTTCCTAGGGAAAAAAAAAAAAGAATAAAAAAATCCTGCATCAGAGAAAAAAGTGTAATTCTAGTATTCTAAAGAAATATCTGCATTTTTTTCTTCATTTTTTTATACATTCAATCTGGAAATGAAATCATACAGCCTTATTTTAAAATATGAGATATGAGCCATTTGAAGGTAAAAACTTATGACCTAAGCTAATCCATATTGTATTTCTTCAGTGGAGAATAAATGGAGTGGTGTCTGATATCTTCTGCTTAAATAAAATTGTGGAAATCACTAAAAACCCCATAGATGATCACTCAACTTCAAAGCATAAGGGATGCTGCGATAGTTGGTGTTTTCTAAGTAGAAAGACTCAGAGAATACCACATGGTATAAGATCTGTTGGAGCTGAAAAGGGTAAGAGATTCCCTGCTAAATGATGTTAGTATGAACATCGAACAGTTGGCCTGGTCAGTATATTCCCTATGGCTATGAACTGCTGCCAAACAAACTAGCCACACATACACCTGCTTTGTACTGAAGGCATTTTTTTTTTCTTTTGTAATCACATTTAAAGACAGTGTGTCTCCCTAAATTAGCATTTTTCCTCTTCTGTATTCAGTGTCATCTTTTCTTATATTACTAATGATACAGTCAGTGAAACTGCAATGGTATGAACAGGTTTATCCTGCAGTTACACTACTATTAAACAAAAAAAATGGTACATTTTGAACATCATTTCTAGCCCTCATTTTGATTTGCAACTCTTAAAGAATGGTTGTTCAAGTAACAAGAATTAGTTGTACTAAACCCCAAAATCACTTTACCTGTTATTATCAGCTAAGGCTTTGACAGAGCATTAGAAGCACCTGTACTTTAAATTGAAGCTAATAAACCAGCAAAAGCTGTTGCTGAAGATAATAACCTAAAAAGGGATAACATCACAGTAGAATCAGACAGTGTCGTTCAACTGTCTGTTCTGCCATTTGTAAAGAAATGTGCTATTATTTCTTGATTTAAGATTATGAGGAATACTGCTCAGGTGATATTCACTTATTTTGGAAAGCTTTTCATGCACCTAATCAGATAAACAAGATGCTATCTTCTGAGGCTGCTGAAAATCTATTGAACACAATAAATTCCTTTTGTCTTTTTAAAAAGTCAAACAGTAATCTTTCTCATACTATAAGCGTGTTAGCATCTGATTCAAGATCCAAAACTCAAGCCACAAATACAGGTCTCATTGAAATTTAAAATGATTGAAAGAAGTTGCCTAGGGCTGTCAATGCTGAAAAGCAGGAAACAGGACAAATGTACAATTTATTGAAAGCAGTTTGTTCATCACAAATAGAAAAGGTAGCCAGCTACTTTGAAGAAAGCAGCCTTCTGTGACTAGTTCAAAGGGCATACTTATTTTGAAAGTGTATACCTTTAGACAGTAAATGTAATACTTTTCAACACTGAGAGAGCAGTTATATATTCTACATATAAAAGATGAACTTATTAATATTTGAAGAAGAGAAACAAATGAAAAAACTTAATTCCCTATGAAATTGTTCAGTGTGTATATATCATCCATGTAGGTGGGTATACTTGAGTATAAGATCGTTTTTTACACTTATACATGAAGCAGAATAGCAAAAAATCACTAGAGGATATAAAACAGAGAAGGAAAGCCCAGACTTCAGCTTTAACCGAGATCATGATTTTTTTCTTACCCTAAGAAGAAAATAATTTCACAAATTACATCCTTTTTCTTTCCTGCTCTTCAGAGAACTGGTAATCAGAAATGTTGGAGCAATTTCCCTTTGCACACTACAGATTAGTGCTGAGTGAAATACTCGCTGCTGAGGGGAAAATGATTCAAATTTAATGGATTTTTTACCAACATTTGACCTAGTCAATGGTACTTTTGTCTATTAAAATGCACTTAAATAGCATACGTTATTTCTTCAAAAGCTAAGTGTTTTCTTCTAATCTTTAAGGTATTTTAAGCATGGATACAGATAAGTTTTAGAAAATGCTGCATTTTCCTTCTCCTAGGTACTGGTTTTGATTTTCAAATGAAAGACAGCTGCACTAACTACTCTTTGTTTTAAAAAAACCAGAGATGTCACGAAACATCAGGAAAATGGTGTAACCCTTGTAGAATACTGAAATATTTCCAGACCTTTTAAAGAAAATTAAGAAATGAACTATTATGCTATCATTAAAGGCTTTATCCTATGGACATGAAAGTTGAAAGGCTCATTGTTCTCAAAGTTCAGACTCAAATTACATTTGAAAGGGAATAAAGGAAGAACCAAGAAAATTTAAAAAGAGGCTGGAAGACTGCTTTAAACTGATAGATCTAAATTCTAGGAGGCTGTCTTTGTGGGAGGGGTGAGGAAAAAATCATTTCTCAGGAAAGAAGAGGGTTTAAATTTCCTATTTTATCAATGAAGGATGGGTGTCATTTCTGAGAATCCTCATCACACCATATTAAGGTCAAAAAAATCTCAACAATGGGATTCACTATATGTAAGTTAGGCAGCTACCTTTTTCCATTAGGCTATTCTTTCTGCTCAGGACCTAATTTGTCTCATCTCATTCTGAGAAATTACCTAAGGATGGCTTTTTCAAAGGAGATATAGCAGTGGGTTTTTTTAACCTTTTGCTTAGTACTTTCTGTTAGAGCACTTTCTTAGAAATTTGGAGAGATGGGGTCTGTGCATGCTTCAGCTGCAAGGGAATTAAACTTACGTGTTAAGAAAATACTGAAAGAGCTGAAAAGGAAAGAAACCTGTCACTTAAACTCATGTTTTTTTGGTTTGGTTCTTTTTTTTTTTTGTGTAGCCAAAAATGTAAAATCCCTGAGAACAGAGTAGAATAAGATGGAGATAGACTTGTCTGGAAATGATTAAAACCAGAAAAAAAAAAAAAAAAAAAAAAGAAAGCCCAAATACTCTTTATTATAATGCATATTAGTTTTATACTAGGCCACTATTGGCCAGGGAGAGGAAGAAGAACTATTTGTTGAGAGTAGACCTTCCTATATGACAGTATTTAACCATTTGGAGTCAAATAACTTCTCCTTCTTGCAGTATCATGTTTCTTCACAGTTCAGCAGAAATGCAAAGGTGGCTTTCCCGGATTTTGAAGATAAAGATCTTTTTCTACCTGATGATGATTAAAATCTATAAGGAAAACTTTCAGGTTTCTCTGACAAGTGCTAAAAGCAGTATGTGACTGTGAAGTGTCTGAACAGCATGAAAGACAAAATGATCAGAATTATGGCTGTTTTTTCAGAATGCCCTTGTAGATCTGGGTGCCTGTTTAGTTATGAAAGTATGAAATAGATAATTGTATTTGCAAAATAAGTACCTTTAAAATATGTGCAAGCATTCAAGATGTCAGCTAATCTCATGCTGGGCTGTAAAAGGACACATGCATATGGAACAGCTGTTTAGAAATTAGGTAGGACTTCAGGTCCCCTTGGCCAGAAGAAGAACCAACACCATTCAGAAACTCACTGTAAAAATTCACTGATATTTTTAGATCCAAGAAAGGAATTTGAAGGAAGAGATTAAGTTATCTTCCAGATCAAACCATACCATAATCATACTATATACTAAATCAAACTAAATCACATTAAGCTAAATCATACCATATAATGAAAAGTTAGGTACACAATGACAAAAGGAAAGGAGGAATAATGCAGCCCTAGGAAAAAGGAGAATGATTTTATGCATATTTTAGTGGATTTGGAATAGCTACTTTTTCATTTGCCTATGACTCTACTATGACTGACTTTTTCTAATTCTTTCATCTTTCATGTGATTAAAAAATAGCACTAATGCACAAGACAGTGGGAAATGGAGCACAGTCCTCAAGCACATTTCATTGAGTTAGCTAACAAAATGAATGTCAAAAATTTAAAGGTATAAAACATACATTATAAATATACTAGAAGGCATTCTTATTCAAGATGTACCTTTCTGAGTAATAATTTTTAAAACTGCCCTAATTTTACAACATTTCTGAGTGTGTGTGAGGGGTGACTGCACTGATAAATGGACACATTCTCTAAAGTCACCAAATGCATGCATATCGTAATATCCCTTAAGCATAAACTTGTAAAAATCAATGCATGGTTGAAAATGTGTTTTGATGGACTTCATCCAATTGTGATTATCTGTAGTATTCTCCCTTTGTAAAAATTATTCACCTGGTTAAAAATTCACAAGTGCTAGACTGGCAGAAAATGAAAAATCATGTAATCCAGCCTGTTCCCAGCTAAGGTATAAATCTCCAGTACTTGTTAGCACACATCTGACAAATGCCCTCCCCCCGCCCTCCAAATATGTAAAGATGTCCAGAAGTCAATATACTGCTTTTCAGGAGATTGGTTTGGATGTAATATGTAAGATTTTGCAGTAAATCTAGGATTAGAGTACAAGTTAAAGATCCAACTTGTCTGTACACAGCAGCATTCCAAAGGAGAAATGGGATCAGGCTGACTCCATCACGATCAGCTTCTTCCCCACTTCTACTTTACAGTTTATTTTGCTCTGAGCTAAAAAGGTCATCTTTCTGTATCTGCCTACTCTCAGGCAAGTGAGAAACATAAGTAGTTTGCTTAGAGGAAAACGGTTTCATGTGTCCCCTTTTTCTCCTGCATTGCCACACAAGAAATTGAACTGGTATTAATTTTAAGGGTTTGACTTTTCTGTGAGTAGTGACATTAGTATTTATATATTCTATCTCTTCATTAACATTTGCTAGTATGAAAAGACATAAATGCATCTTTCATACTTCAGAAAAAGGATTTATGGAAATAATTGGGAATACTTGTAATAAACTGAGGTTATATGCTTCTTACCTGTACGCATAAGGATAAGAAAGTAAGGGAAATAACCTTTCTCCTCTTTCTTTCTCTGGTGTCTGCAGTATCTGAAGGGGAGGCACAAGAGGGCAAAAGTTATAGAGCAAAGTAATTTTGTTCATTAGACCAACAGATAAAGTTGGCAAAGGAAAAGAATTTTTTTGCACAAACGCCTTTATTCAGAGATAAGTAAGTACCAAAGCACTTTTCCGTGAATTGCTGTTGAGGTAGTAAAAGGTGTGAAGAGTTTCTTCCCTGCAACTTATTTCTGCTGCGGCACTCAATGCAGTAATGTGAAAATTTCGAAGTCAGTTATCCCCATTAAAGTTATGCTGTGGTATTGCAAATATTAATTGCTAGATGGTGCCTTGCAGGTAGAGTCACCCTTTCTGTTGTGGTTCCACTAGACATTGCAATGACTCCTCTTGAGAAAGATAATAAAAGAACAGTCACAACTCATGTCCTCCTTTCCTCTGTTGTCTACTTGCCCCAATACCTGAATACCTTGTCAAATTTAAACCAAGTCAAACAAGACAGAAAGAGAGCTTAAAGCCATGTTTCCTAACCCAGCATGTTTATTCCAGTAACGGAAGCTAGCAAGCTTTTATTAGAAATATATCTGATTGTTAGAAGTACAGAAACACTACACACTGCCTACAAACTTTACTTGGATGCACATGCACACAAGTGTTATTCAGAATATTTTCAAATGACTATTTAACCATACTTTAAAACCCAATATGCATATGCAAAATATGGCTTTTACAGTCCTGCACAACACTGAGACATCACATTTCAGCCTTATGTAACATGTGGAAATCACTCCCACAGCTTGGGGCTCACCATGTGTCAAGATTCTAAAAAGTGTCAGGACAATTGTTCCAATAAAATTTCTGCTACATATGGGAAATTAGTCCTCAAATTACCAAGAAACAATGTCCGGGAATTCATGGACGATAAGGAAGTCACATTTGGATTCTCGCTGAAGGGGTGGGAGGAGAGAAGAATGACTAGATACACGTTTGTTTGTTTCACAAGATTAAATTTCGCAACAATTAAATTTAATTGTTAACTACTTCACAGTCACATTGTATAAGCAACACTGTAACTACTGGTGGCTCAAATGTAGAATCAGAAGTCTTCTGAACACACTGTAGCTGTTTGGGTTCAGATTGGATCTTCCTATCTGAATTTTGCTTGGGTAGCAGCTCAGTTGATAAATGAGTGATTATCAGAGTTTTGGTGACTGAGCCCAGTGTATGTTGGTAGAAAAGAAGGAAAGAAAGGCCAGGTGCCCTGCTGTTTAAATCCTAATATTACAGTACTGCCTCCTTTACTGTGGAG
>JBCJKH010068232.1:0-15385 GCA_039877255.1 Loriculus beryllinus | reverse complement strand
TTAATGAATATTCTGCATGCAGAGTCACTACAGGATCAGCCTCTTATATCAGTCTGAAAAATGATGTACTTCACGTCCTTTATTTCTCATTTTCTTTTTCACTTGTATGTAACATAGCCAAGCACAACCTGTGCTCTGGGAAAACTGTGTTTTCTGTTCTGTTAAAGTAAATTCTGAGCTAACAAAGGCGGGGGAGCGGGGAGAGAAAGAGCATAAACATACACGTAAAGAAGAAAGGACTGAAATATGTGAACACCATGAAGAAATAGCTGTATTCTTATAAACAATAAAAGAGAATATTGCCAAGTTTTCCTTACACAAAATAGTCTACCTTCTGGATGCAGCCTGATGAATTTCACCTCATAAGGCAACACTCTGCAAATAGATAAGAGCTTGAAAATAGGACTATGAATGAAAGAGTATCCTCAACCATATTAGAATCCCCACTGAAAGCTTTACTGTCAGAGCTTATCTCATTAACCTAGTATATATACTGCATTATTCTTACTGTGCAAGACTGATGTGATTCTATCTTTTCTAGTGATTTAGTAAAATGATTGTGAATTTATTTTGCAACCATGAAATGGTTCAATTTCAGTTTTCTTTTATACCAAAAAGGGAATGTCTAGTTATTGCACTGACTTTCAGCAAGGGGAGAAAAATGGAATTAGGTGCAATACTAACTTATTGTTTTGTGAAAACTAGATTTTTTTTTTTTTTTTTTCCATATTGGAATAAACTAAATAATGTTTTTATGACAGATCAGAGCTGGGAGATGACAGCCAGCCAAATGGTGTTTATAAGGTTATTTTCTATACAATCCATGAATGCCCTTTAAGAAATGTTTACTTCCCATTAAAAACTATAATAATAACAAATTGATTCTTGTATATGCGATTTTGTCTTTATGACTTTTGAGATTAATTCCTATTTTAAGCCTAAACTTTTAGTTTGACCAAGCATTTTTGTGTGACTTCTCACATGGAACATTTTGGGGTTTATCTACAGCTGGATTTTGAGATGCATATAGCTGATTAAGAAGGCTCAGCTTCTTTTATGAGTTGTTACTTTAACTATTGACTGTCTGAAAAAAAAAAAAATTCTATTATCTGTACCTTTTATTTCAAGAAAACAAAGTTTAAACTCCCAGCAGCAATAGGAAACAGCTAGTTTGGATTGAAAAGATTTGTTACAAAGCCTGCTTTTCTTGCAAGATGGAAGGTAGAGCAGGGCAATGACAGTGCTTATGCACAGCAAGAAGACTTGAGAAACAACAAAGAGCTTTTCAAGCTCACTTATTTGGTTGACAATTCTTTTAGCAAATGATGCAGCAGCACAGTTTGGGCTTTTTTTGGTGGGGGGAAGATGATCCAGTAAAAAAGGTCAGTGAGGACTGTAACCAACTGCTGAGTCTTAGCCAATGATAAGTTAGAAGATACTGATTCTCAGGAGGGAAAACAACAGTTTCATGTGATTACAGTGTTGCAATAAAATTTCCCCATATGATTTACTGAGATCCTATATCAAAAGCTCATTATTTTCAATAGTTTATTTTTGTTTCATGATTTTTGAAATGTCATCTGAAGAGGACTCCCTCTAGCTACAGCTTTTTTCATGTCTGAAGCTAGCTTAGTGATAAAAAATGAAAAAGAGTGCTTTCTGCAAGGGAACATGATACAAATATTTCCATAATGAATATAAATTATCATACCTTAGCCTTTATTATAGTCAGATTTCCTTTCCTAACCTCAAGGGAAAACCCATGACAGCTGACCCAAAGAGGAAACTGGGTTATTATTTATATAGCATTAAGTGCTTTGACACAAGATTTTGAGGCCAGTACCAGTTAGAATTCACATAGGAACTGCTAATTTTTCTCCTTCTTTCAATTGCACTGGCTCAAATTCCACCAAGTGGGCTTGATGTTGGTTTTCCCTGTCAAGGCTGTGGTATATGGCAGAGTTTAGTTGTCATATGGGATATGTGCAATGTAAAGTTATGCATTAATAAATGTGCTAGCCATACTAACACAGCACTCACACAACCTAATTGGCTGTGCTAGACTAATAGTAAGGACTAGACTTTGCTTATGAGGCTCTCCTTATCCTAGTACTAATTCTTTCAGAACTTGCTTGGGAATTCTTGCATGTTTTGCTGTGTCTGTTGTGATTACTTTCACCTTAGCAGAGACCAACTCTAATTCAGCAGGTAAAATACATTCCTGAATCTGGAGCACATTTCTGAGGTGAAGGGGACAGATGCAATTTTATCAGCAAATAAACTCATTTGAGGGTGTTTTCTCTAAGAAGACACAGAACGTGTGTGATAAAAGCAAATAAAAAAAGCAGAACATAGTTTAACCATTATCTTTCTTAGATGTTGGAAACACTTTAGCCTTGTTACAGCACTCCTGGTCTTCTGCTTGTAAAATAAGCTAATATGTGACTCCAGAAGACACAGACTTCAATGGAAAAGCCACAAGTGTATCTTTCCTTTGTCTGTGGCCCTATTCCCTGATCTGCCATAGCTATTTTCAGGGTCACTCTACAACAGAGTCCACCCTATAAATAGCGATAGCATGAAAGTAATCTCTGTTTCTAGGACTGTTTTAAGCTACTTCATTCCAATGATCACTGCGTTGCCACAGAAGCAGCTAGCATGCATGTGTGAGGCAATGAATGAGGATGTGAAGGCAGAGACTGCTGATGACCAAGCCCCCAAAGGTTGTATCCATGAAGCAGCAGGGGAAACTGCTACAGAACCTTCAACTCTGCAGAAGGGCACAGGAACTAAGAGAGTGCCCAGAGACTCCCTTCTGCCTCTACTTAGCATGTCCTTTAAGTGCCCTTGGATATCTCCCATGACAGAATGCACCCCTTGTAAAAATTTTCTGAAACTTTCCACCTAACACTTCCTAAATTAAAGCTTTTGGAATTATTTTCTTGAGGAAAGGAATGAACTGCTGAGGTACATTAGGTTCAAGGTGAAGAAATTAATGCATCCTACTCATTGTTATACTTGGAATCAGAATATCTTCTTGCCTCTGCTTCCCTGGCGATTACTATAACTGGCAATGTATTAACAGCTTAACCTGAGTACTTCTATGCTCCCATGCATCCTGACCTTCAATCAGAATTTCAGACATAATTAAATGCTTCATAGAAACAATTCAAATATTATCTTTAGCCTCAGCTTGGGGCCCTAACAGTTATTTTGGCAAGCCCACAAGGGAAGAATAGGTTTCTGAAAGTGACTTTACCAGGGTGAATTTAAGACTAGTCATGACAGAAAAATGCAGAACAGCTCATGCTGAGATAGACCATACATCAGAAAGAAAAAAAGTCACTGCCATCAAATCCCTCACAATGTTACCACTACACACTACGTTGTTTATAACTTCCCTGTACTGTTGTGTTAAACATGAATATAAGGAAAAATGAAATCTAGCTGTGGATGTTCCACCATATTCGCAGTCATTTTTCATTCAGTTTTCACAATTCCATATTCATATAGCAGTAAAACTTGATTTAAAAGTAAAAGGTTCTGAGCTCATGAACCAGAGGAGCAGTACCTGAAGAAACGCTCTGACATACAACAGTATAAGAGACTTATAAATTTTCTTCCAAAAGTCTGCTTTAGCCACTAGAAATTTCATTTGAAACATGCTGTACTTTGGGTCTCTGTCTTTTTCAAAGATCACACGGAAGTCAATATATCACCATATCAAGAGCAGATCAACATGTGTCTTACCTGTCAAGCCTGTCAAGTCCTTCACTCAGTTTTATTACCGCAGTAGCTGAGTCAATGTGTGAGCACAATAAGAACATGAGCTCATTCATGTATGGGCTAGATGACTGTATTGTGACAATGCTCTCTAACTCAAAGCCAGCTATTCCTCAGGAATCCTCTCCTCAGTTCCTAAGCTGAACTCCTTTCATTCTTAGTGTCTGTTGTCTTTGTTGCAGAAAATGAAAACATTCAAATAATAAAATACAAATATTAGTTAGGCATAATATTCTCTCTGGAGACTAACACTGAGATTTAATTACTTTTTAAAACCTGTGTTACAGCCAGGATTCCATCCAGTTTTCCAGGTTGGTTAGCCTTTCCCAGGAAAGAATGATGCTTTTAGAGACTCATCAGGACTTTCTAAAAAACAGTGAGCGTTTTTAAAGCCACAAGTGCTTTCAATAAGATGTAAACCCTAGACAAAATGTCTGGTTATAAAAAGATATATTTACATATATTTTAATGGCATTTAAAATAATTAAAACAAGAGCACTCATTTATTCAATCAGACTCTAATTTGAGTACATGCATATTCTGTGAAAATCTTTTCAATTTTCTATATTTTTTACCAATAGATGGTGCTAGCAATTTCTGCATTTACTGAATATGTGCACCTACTTCACTCAGCTCAGGCCCATAACAATCTTCTGGAACTGCTAGAGAGGAACAGCCTATTCATATGCCAGTTAAAGTAAGAAATGCCAGCGCACTGATACTCAGCATTTACATATTGAAAAGGCTACTAGAGCAGCAAAAAGCCATCAGTAACTACCCACTGCTGAACATATACGGTATGCAAATGATAAATCTACTGTTCTCACTCCTCCAATGTATTTTCAAGATTCCTGTAGTAGGCATGTCATGTTTTGTAGTCATGTCATCAGGGTGTATACTTTTAATGGAAAGAATGCTGGCATAAATTAGCTCCTCCATCAGTCTTCTGCAGAGCACAGTGAAAACTTAATGTCTTAAGCCCAAATCCTGCCTAGACTTCATGCACATGACTCACTTTATGCACCAGGAATAGTTCCAGCAAAGTCAATGAAGATGTTCACATCATGTAAAGATAAGCAAATCTGTTACTCTTCATGAGTTTGGAGGTATATGTAGTGTTTGGGGTGTTTGGAACTGACCGTAGTGGCTGTCCATGGAAGTGGACAGATGCCTTCTGCAGCTGTTAGGAGGATGCATCCAGAATGGAGCATATTTTTATGATAGCAGACCTGTCCTAGACATCTAGAAAGATCACATTCAAAATTCCCTGTTTAATTGTTTCTGTTGTGGGGATGTTTGTTTTGTACGTGTTCAGAGAAAGTACATTCAAGGTCACTGCAAGTGCAGTTAAAAAAAAAAAAAATAAATAAATAAAACCAGAACAAAACAAACCAAAACAAACCAGAATAGGTAGAAACAATCTTGCCCTCTAAATTTCCAATTTCCTAAAAAAACTTTGGTTTCTCTGAAAAAATTCCCCAAAGAATGTTTCCAATATCTCAGTGTGTTCAGCTTTAGTTTTCTTATTAGTTACAGATATTCTCGAAATACTTTGAGATAATTGAAACACCGCTGCTCTTCAGAGGAAAGTTGTATTCCTATGCTCCCTAGTTCATTTCCACATGCAGTACATTCTTCAGCATACACTGACTTCTTGCAGCATGGGAGTAAGCCCTCTGGAATAACAGATTTGCACAAGGAGGTTGCAGCTTACAGACTTTGAGCTACTGGGCATTTTGATTACCTGCAATTTCCTTTTATGACCTCCATTGGTTTTGGAGACTATAAAAAGGAATTGAAGACTTTCAAAAGTCATATACATATATGTGTGTGTATGTCTTATATGTATAAAATATTTAATGTATCTTATAAATAATTATAAAATATATTTTAATATATATTAAATTATGGTATAAATTACATTCTATGATTTAAACATTGCATTACTGCGTTATTATGTATTGTTGTATCTGTAGATGTGTACAGAAGTAGGCAACATATATGTTTATATAAACATAAAAAGCCTATATGCTTGTGTTTCATTGAATTATAAAGCAAATAATGTCTTCCTTCTCCATTCACTAGGAAAACATACATAGCAACTCATGTAACTTACCACTGTAATCAGTACATGTATACTTTTTGTTTAATTTATCAAGACATTATTGTGTTTATATTAACTGTAAGGGAAAAACAAATCATTTCAGATTTCACATCTGTTAGGAGAATCACAAATTTGAAAAGCTCACTCTAGAAAATGCTATTACCACTTCCATTACACACTGACATAGAGGAATATGCTTTGGGAGATGCAAACGTGTTCTTGCAAACCCCAAAAATAATTAGCTTAAGCTGATCCATGTTTTATTCTCCTTCCTCTCTTTCTTTTAGCAGAACTAGCTTTAACGTATCAAGGTTGATCAAAAATGTCTGTGCCCGCAAATGTATTCGTAACTTATGTAAAAAAATGGTCTACAATAAAACCAGAAAAACAGAAAAAAATTATCTGCAAAAGCTCAGTAGTGTAGAATACAAAAAAACCCCTAAAAAACTAAAAAACAAAACAAAAAAAAAATTACATTAGAAGACAAATAAGAGTGCTCTATTTCTTCCTTGACACAATTAATGATTTACCTTTCTGGATTATGTCAAAGGCCCATGTTCTTCTTCAGGTAGTTTGAGAGGCCCACTTCTACTGTTATTGCTTTCTCAATAAGAACACACTTCGTGTAAATCAGTGATTATATCAATACCTAGGTATTTTCAGCTGTACTTCTGCAGTGAAGAATTGTTACAGAATAGTCAAGCCAGCAGCCCACACTGTTTCATAAACTTCCTCAGTGTTTACTGAGTTTTTTAATGCTATATGTGTTCTTGAATTGTTCTTTGTGGAAAAGAGTTTGGGAGGAATGTCAAATTGTATGAGGAAGACTAAATAAAACTTACTGTTGGGTTTTAAGGATAGATTCATCAGTAAAGGTTACAGAAATTAGCATTTGTTTCTATGTTTTAAGTTTCCAGACTTTGAGGAAGGGTTGCATAACACCAGTTTGCAGATGTCAATAGTCTTTAGCAGAAGAAACATTTCAGGTCTATAGGAAACAGTTTCAAAAAAGTTTTTATGATTGTCTTACCTTGTGAAACCCAGTTAAAAAGTTAATTGACCTCAATAAAAGGATAATTTCACCAAAGAAAAAGAACAGAGAACTTCAAAGAAACGGTATACCAATCATGACTTTCGTGATTTAAGGGTCAAAGTATCCTAATTATATAATCAGGCCACCTAGTCTAATCCTCTGCAACCTAAGATCAGGTTGCTTAGAGCCTTATCTAGCCACATCTTGAACAGCTCCAAGGACAGAGGTATTTAATCTCTTGATCAGCCTGAACAAGAAAAATAAATACCTGCAAGCCAGACCACGGGTGTGATCTACTCATTAAAGTTTTAACTGCAGTTGTTGGCACAGTACCCTACGTAAAAGGTCACAGCAGAAGTGAGCTGGAGAATTTCAGTTCCAAGATTTGTACTGTAGATATGGTCTCCGAAGAACTGGGAAAAATCAAGATCTAAGCAACTCCACATACTGAGGTGGTCATATTGGGAGGGTTATTCAATCATAGGCTTCTGCAGCAACTGTGCAAGTGCAAGTTGGTGGCTAAATTCTAGATCAAATCTAACCCATGCTACCTGGTTTTCATGCATGCAATTAAAAATGAAGAAGAGTAAGAAAAAGCATTTATCTAATGGACTGGATCATTCTATTTAAGGTTCTCTGACTTACATGTAAAACTTTTAAGGGTAATCAAGGCAAAATTCTATTAACTTAAACCAACTACTAGTATTTAAGAGAAACACAAGTACACAAACTGCTTCACTATTGATCTGATTTTAAAAGTATGAACTCTCTCGGAAAGCAAAAGATAGCTAGTAAAAAAGCAGAAGGAGGCTGGCAGGTTTTTGTATAGCTTGTTTAAATATGGTCTTGTTCTTTTTTCAGCAGATAAAACTCATACAGACATTCCCACAAAGGAAATTACATTGTATGCCACGTTTTAAATAAGATTAAAAGAGCTACTTTCACCACCAGTAACTACCATTAATTGGTATGCTGCAAGGGAGTTGACACATCCCTGGATGGCACATCTATTAAGTGTAGACTGCAATCAGAAAAATTGGTTTTCCAACAAACGACTCGTCAAAGCCTTGACACAAGAATTTCTTACGCTTGTAGTCAGTCACTCACTTTCTCCCAGTTCAAATGCTTATTTTCTTCTCCCACACTGGAATCTGAAATGCCGTGAAATATGTTTCTCCATTTTTCCTTGATAAAAGTACTAATCCATGGATAGAACCAAGTGAGTATCCTAAGTTTAGCACAACAGGCTCAGGGTTGAAAAGCAATGATCAACTTTCCACTTTTTCGGAAGCTGTAACTCCAAGACAGTCTCAGCGTTTCTGTGGTAATAGATGTGAACAGAAAATGTCTTTCAACTGACAGTTTTACCACCCAAGCTCATTCAGCCAGCCTGGCTCCCTTTGATCTTCACTCTTTCTGGAAATAAAAAACATTATCATGCTACCTAGCAGCAAATGCACATTTTACCTGGGTAAAATCTGGTAGCATTCAGTGGCATGGCTGTTACTCACTGCAGACACAAAATATTTACTTGAGAATGTCTTTTTTTTTTTTTTTTTTTTCTTATTTTATATTTAAATCTATGCATTCTTTATCTTACATACTGAATTGTAACTACTGTGTATCTGGAGGTCTGAGTGGACAGGATAATCTTTTAACTAAATTGGATAAGTTCTTTCTTAGGATGTATGCAAATGTATCTCAGGGTCACTATTCCACTTCGTCACCATACTTATGCCTGACAGCTATTCCTGAAACTATGCATTGCAACATAATATGAAATAATACCACACAAATCTACTTTTAAGAAGCTTTCCGGAGTGTGCTAGGAGACCTTGAAATAATGAATACTAGGCGATAGGAGTCACCTCTGCTGACTTTAACATTTAATCACTTCCATGCCTCTTGTAAGTTGAAGAACAAGATTCAGAAGATGATTCATTTTAGGATTTCTCTTTATCTCTTACTTAAAAGATTAACCAAATAGTTAATTGTCACACCATAAAGGCTAGAGAAAGTGAACACCAGTCCTAGATACGTATCTTTAACGCTGGTTGACTTTCACCACTGGGGGAATTAAAAAAAAAAAAAAAAAAAAAAGCCAACTCGTAAACCCCATAAACCCCTAATGAGATAGATTTAAAAAGCTGAATTCACTGCGAAGGTCAGATTTTCCTAGTAAAGTATCAAATTTCCAAAACTTAGGTTTCTCGGGTTCATTTCAAATGTATTGATTTTATTTTTTTTTTTATTTTTATTTTCTCACATAGATAACACATACAACCAGGGAAGGAGTATGAAGATTTTTCATTGGCAGACCCTTTTTTCAGCCTCAGAAGCTTTATAAAACTGAAGGAAGGAAATTATAATTGAATCACAGTGATCCCTTATGGAATTCTGTCACAACAAAACCTGAATACTTCATTCAACTAAATCTATACTGCCCATTAATGCTTATTTCCATAATTTTAGCATTAAGCAAGTCTCTTGCTGAGAAATGTTAATTCTGTGGTATTGTTTTCCAAAGCATTGGAGTTTCACCAGTTTACTGATGTTTTCCTGCTTGATGCTTGGACTTAAGTATTCTGTAAGCAATTTGACTTTTTATCATAGATTTTCCAATGTAAAAATGAACTTTCCATAAGACAAATAAAGCTTGTGTTAAATGGATTAAGCATTAATTGTTCTCAAAGTAGCTGCCAAAGGGGAACCACCTCTGTACAGGAATGTTGCTAGCACTGTTTTGCAGTCATTAGTATTAGACCTGACCTTGTTCAATATTCCTCTTAGTGGTCTGGAAATAAATATCAAATTACTGTTTTTCAAATGGTGAATGGGCTTGTAGAGTATCAAATAATGGTGGCTAGGTGCTCATTCCAAGCTATCAAAACTGTTGACTGCATCAGACCCTGTAATTTAATGAGTCCTAGTGTAGCTAAAGAAACAAGGTTACAGACACTCTGAACCAGAGTCTACATCTCTAGGATTTGCAACTGTATCCTAGAAAACTATGATTGTGGAAAAAAAAATCTGCTGTTCCTAACAAAACTAAAACAACTCAACATGAGCTGCCCGTGGGAGGCTGACTTAAATCAAGCTAATGAAATCCTTAGTGTTGACTGCCACATAGAGGCATGGCCAGTTATACACCTGTTCCTTTTATAAGCTTGTCCTTATAAGTAGTCACTTAATATTTGAAGTTATTCCTGGGGTTTTGAACATTTGCACAGCAGAAACTAGACAAGATGTGAATTAACTGTCACATACTGCTGAAATCTGGAGAATTCTTTCATTAGAACAAAACCTAGCAGTAATTTCTTTCCACATATGAATGATTTGGCAGCAACACAATAAGTGGCAGAAATCATAGATCTTATCTTTGAGTAAAAGCTTCGAAGAAACAACCATCAAAATTGTATTTTAATTAATCTATTAATATATTCATACAAAAGCCATACATGGTCATGTACCTTCCTTCATTTTGGAGATATTCTAAGCACTGACAAGGACACATTACGGCAGCACTGACAACATTACCATGGTTGTCATGCTTCTGTAAGTTAATCATGCAAGAATCAAGATTCTTAGTGTCGTAACAACATTGGTATGTTATCTACACACATAGCAGGACAATGCTTATTAGCCCAGAAGACAAGCTAAATGCTCTCTTGGTATAAAGGTGGACTGAAATCTTTATTACCTCTTATAATTAATTTTAATTATGCAAGCTAACAAACTTCCTATTTCTTATAGACTGCATTCCTTTTCATTTACAGAGTAAGGGGGCAAAAGTCTTCCTAGTCAATTACTGGATTTTAATCCATTTTAGAGCAGCATTTCTCAGTAGAGGGATGTTTCTCTGTATGTGACGCTGTCAAGTCTGATACCAGAAGAGTTTCTTCATCTTTGATGCCTCCAGTTTGAAGAAAGGTATGAAGAAAACTTAGAAGAGCAACAAAAGTAATATAGCACCTGGAGTAAAAATGCCTCAGAGTGAGAGCTTTTGTTTGGGTTTTTTATCAAAAGGAAGAACACATTACTAGCATTTTTTATATATATATATATATAGCGTAGATGGTTTTCAAGAGGATAAAATTCTAAAATGGAAGTATTTCATCTGGTAGAGACATCACTGCTGGAAGCCTCTGGAAATTAAAGCTAGTCTAGTTCAAATTTCAACACAAAGAAATTTTGTTTTAAGCAAACAGTGATAAAGCAATGAAAATACACTATCTAAATACACTGTCTAGGAAAGGTGCCATTTCCATCATTCAGTATCTTCTCACACACAGTAGACAGCCATATACTTGTTAAATATGATTATTATGCTTAGAGAGTGTCCTGGTTTCAGCTGAGATAGTTAATTTTTTGGTGGTAAATTTGAGAGTTAATAGTTGCCAGCCGGGTTTAAACCATGACAGAGATCAATAAATGGATGAAGCTCCATGGCATGGGTCATAAAGAAGTTCCCAGTAGATGTGTTTGTATCCTTCTGCCCTGGAAATCCATTAAGTTCCTTCAAAATCACAAATTTTAAAGAGTCATGGGCAAAACAATATAGACAGGATTTTAGGAAAAAGAGATACATCTGAGTGACAAAGGAGTATGGGAGATTAGTTCCCTTCAGATATACTTGAAAATCCTACCAGTACTATTAAAAGTTTGAATTGCTTTGATTTATGGTAGTAAAATTTTGGTGGAATGTCTCTGAACATTTTAATTGTTGAAGTTCCTGAACTCTGTCATGGAGGCCATTAATTCAAACATCCTTAACCTCAAACACCCAGGGTCTAGTCAGTTTAGATCAAGAGGTCAGATAAGTATATTGATATAAAATTTTGTTCTCACCAAGTGTTTGTGCACTGTAAACTGGTAGCACACATCTAAGCACAATGGAAAGCCTGTGAGGGAAGAAGAATTACTAGATTTTGCAGATGTGCTGTAGATCAGTGTTATTTACTACTGGGAATATTTATTTAGACAAAACTACTCAGTGTTTAAAAAGGATCTAACCATTCAAAAGACCTTTCCACCATATGGAGGCTGCTCCACTGTTTAACTGACACAAGACTTGTAATTCACTAGAAACTGTCTTCAAATAAACATTACTCTCAATTAAAAACATTTATGTTACGATTTCTAAGGAAAACAACAGATTAATAAAATAAAAAATTTCAGTCTTGGCTTAATCCAAAATGAGAGAGTTTAGTTCCTTCCTAAATTTCCATAAAAGTATTCACAGGGTATAACAAATTCTTGCATGTTTCTCCTCCAAAACTAAGTAATCAGTGTAATCTTGGCACTTCCTTTTCTTACCCCCCCTTTCTTAATTTTGTTGTTTGTGTTTTTTTTTTTTTTTTGTTGGTTGTTGGCTGGTTTTGTGGTTTTTGTCTTATGTTGGGTTTTTTTGTTGTTGTTGTGTTGGGGTTTTTTGGGTTTGGCTTGTTTTGGGGTTTTTTTTGAGGCGTTTTCTTGGCATTTAGTTTTACTTTTTTTAAAATTTGACATTTGTTCTTGAAGATTTTGCATTCCAAGCACAGTTAAGCTATTCCAGTTACTGGTTTTGCTCTCAGTCAGACTAGTATATGTGAAATAAATGTTATCAAACAAGCTGACCCTGGAATAGTCCCTAAAGAGTTAGCTGAGAAGAATGGTATTGTTCTTCAAAACTGTTCTCTGGTTCTTAGCTGGAAAATTTTCTCTTGTTTTTAAAAGCAAGACAAATTAGACCATTCCAAGCTCCAAACTGTTGCAGTTGGGTTAGGAGTAAGAAGCTGACCTTCAGCTTTGCTGCCTCTCTGCTACACTGCCTTGTGCAGTGGAAACACCTTGATACCAACAGTTCTGAATGGACAGGACCTCTGATTAACCATGCATTTTGGTTGCAGTCCTAGTCCTCCCTCTGCAGCTCTGTCCTTGGAGAAAGTGCTGCTCTGTCCACTGCTGAATTCTCAACACAGTGGCTCGACTATGTGCATATGTGTGTATCTGCACAGGTAAAAGGATACAGGGAAATCAGGAGCACAACCGACTTTAGTTGCAGAAATCTTTATTTTGCTTTCATCTATGTCTTTTCTATGTTGATATTCTTCCTATCATTTAACCCTAGAATATTAAACAATATATTTGGAGTTTGTTGAACCATTTTCTTTTTGTTTATTTATTCTGTATTTTCATGGCAGCAAAACACAAGGATGCAGGTGGTGCCACAGTGAGGTACTCAGTAACATGGAGTGCATAAATAAAAATGATCAAAGAGCACTGCAGACCTAAAGTAAATATCACAGTTGCTCTGGTTAAAAATTTAAACTTATAGGCATGCAGAACATTATAGGATTACAGGTCATGCCCTAAAAGGAAAATCAGGAAATAATTGAATTCAAACCCAGTGCTTGTATCTGTTCCAATTCACATTGCACTTCCTCATGAAAAAAAGAAAAGGTACCTTCAAGGAGAAAGGCAAAGCAAGAAGGAAGTATTTCTCTTTTCAATGCCACCAAATAGTGCTCTAAAAAAAATTGTTGTTGCATGTATAGACACCACTTTTCTACATGCAATATTAGCGGTAATCACTTCCACTGCCTATTGTTTTTAGCTGACAGATTCAGGGTGACTTCATTGTTTTACAGAAGCTTTTTTCCACTTGAATGGTAATTTTAATATAAATTCTTGATTGCATTTTCTTGCTTTTTGACATTGTGTTCTGTATTTCTCATTTGTATACATACATATGTAAACAACTCCATGGAAATTTCTATTTTCTGACTCACCTTGAGTGACCCATAATGTGTCTGATTGCAGGATACGGTACGATTTGGGAAAGTATATGAATTTAATATGGCCACTTGTCCCAGAAATTATTGCGGTCTTTAGAGAAAAAAGGTAGAGTGGAATAGATGAGTTTGGAACTGATATGAAAATATAGGAAGAAGGCAATCAAAAAGATGAATAATAAGACATCACACAAACTCTGAAAAATATGTTTACTGGTTATTCTAGTAGAACAGGAAAATAATTTTGTTCCTGTAGATAAATGAACTTTAATGTTGCATGCTTACTTCTACAGGCAGCTTTGAATTCTCATGGGGCAGGGTGCTGTGGAGCATCAAAATGCTGCCTACATGAATAAAATACCATGGATGCGGTTCACCACAAACTTATGTGGTTATTTACCCTTGTGTGAAACTGGAGTAAAATGCTATGGGATCACAGGTCATCAGAGGACCAGGTAACATCAGCAGTAAGAGGAAAAAAAAACACAGTAATGTCTCCCATAACTGTTTTAACCCTGACCCACAAACTCTCTGTTGACTGATTACCTGTCCCCAGACAGAGTTCCATACTCTCCAATCTATCCCTAACATTAACAGTAACTCCACCCCCCCGCCTGCCAGGCCAGTCTTTTCTAAAGAGCCTGTAACCTTCCATTCCAACTCTCCAGTCTTAGGAGCAATCCCACCTTGTTTCTGTGATACCAATGATATATCATACCCTCGTAGACGTGCATACATCTCTAATTCCCCACGCTACGAGCGTTTGTACAGAGACATCCGAGCCAAGCTCCAAATGAAGCCAGCTTATTGGCTGGAGCAGCTGGAATATCTCTACATTACTCTGAGCATTCGTTATAAGTGGTGGCAACTGACCGGGTGTGTTGGGATGGAATGATGTCCCCCTCCCCCAACACATCTAGTTTAAAGCTTTCTTGACTAGTCTGGCAAGCCTTCTATCAAAACCGCAATTCCCCTTCTGTCAGACCAGCTCCATCAGCCCCCGGTAGACCTGGCCTCCTAAACGGGGTCCTGTGTTCTAAATACCCATACCCCTGACTTTGGCACCACCCTGGTTATTAACCTGTCCAATCCTCCTAGCCTTTTTAAGGTCCTCCCCTTTATCCTGGAGAATTGAGGAGAAGACTGACTGAGCTCCAGAGCATCTAACCACCTCTCCCAGGGCTCTGTAGTCCTTCTTCATGTTCTCCAGGCTACAGCTGTCTCTCACACTAGCACCCACACGTATCACTAGAAGTGCGTAACAGTCCATGGGACCTACTAGAGCAGGCAGCCTCTCTGCAGCATCCCTGATCCGTGCCTCAGGCAGGCAACCTCTGGAGACCGCGTCAGGCTGACAGATGGGTGCCTCTGTGCCTTTCTTAGAGTCCCCTACCAGTACAACCCACCGCTTTCTCCTGGAAGCACCAGTAGAGATCTTCTTTACCAGTGCACCAGCCGGCTGTTCATGGTGCAAGTGCGTTTCCTCATTAGCCCCCTGCAGGGCAGCAAAGCAGTTCTTCCTGGGGACATGAGATTTAGGAGGAAGCCCCTTGCTTTCAAGTGTCCTCTTTTTTTTTTTCTTTTTTTGTTGTTGTTGTTGTTTTGTTTTGTTTTCGTTACTATTTCCCATCTTCCTGGTTTAACGACCTCCTTCTTTCCTCCATGAGATACAGGGCCACCTGAGGCCCCTGC
>JBCJKH010068225.1:0-22291 GCA_039877255.1 Loriculus beryllinus | reverse complement strand
GTGCTTTTTCTTTGGAGAACACATAATGAATTCTTTCTCATCTTTAACTGTATGGGGTTTTAACATATTTTGCTCTGAATGGTGTTCATTTCTGCCTTATTTTCTGTCTGAATAAATCATCTCAAATGTAACTAAAGAAGAGCAGTTTGCTAGCCTGCTTGGTGATAATTATAAAACTGATGAAGAAAATGACTTGCTATTGCTGGTTTGCTTTAGAGTGAGATGACTTATGGTTCTGTTACTAGTCAGTCAAAATCCCTTATTTAAGTGTTGCATGACTGTCAATAGGCATAATGAATCATCACAGCCAAATGAATGCTTTCCAGGAGCGACACTCATCTAACTACCTATCATTTACATTTGGTAAAAAATGTGAACTGCCAGTGTAGGGGGAAATTAAAGTTATTAGCTACTTAAAATCATAGTTTTCACCTTCTCAGTGGACTTTTTCAACTACATTCTGAAAAGACTCACCTAATTTTACCTTTCTGCAGTGCTCTCCAAACCTGGTTGCCTGCTGAAATGGTCAGTGTTTACAGTGATCGAACAGGCTTTGTCACAGCAGTGCAAGGACTTTTCAGCATTTTCTAAACTTTATTTCTTCCATGAAACTAGGATCTACTCTGATACCAGGAGGTTATATGAATGGTTCAAATAGCTTTTAGTGCCCTACATAAAACTTCTAAGTGACTTGTAATGACAGGTACAAACCGTTTTGATATGCCTGGGTGGAAAGTAATGTGGAAACAAAAGCAAAAGAGGAAATGGGGATCTAAGAGCAGAGTGGGAGAAGGATGAGCTTGCTGCCAGGAAGGAGGGAGTGCATAAATATTTTATGTTTTGATAAAAAGTGTCAAAAGCATAATCACTGTATTTAAAACTATTAACACATATTGTAAAGGAATAAAGAAGTTGGAAAAGTGAACACTTCTGCTTTGAGAAATAGCACAGCTAATGTTACCAGTTGTACATTGTCAGCCTTTAATTTTGTTTTGTATTCTCTTTTCATAAAACGTGCACTATTAGAGATGTTCTGAAGGAGAATGTTAAACATCTTGTCTTGCAAATACTGGAAGACTAAGACACTTAAAACTTTCCATAATTTCCATTAGTTGTCCTTCTCACTTTCTATATAGTTAAATGGAAATGTGCAGCCTGAGTTACAGAAATACTGAGTGTTCACAGTTGCAAGAGCCATTAGTGAGAACTCTCTTCTCAGCACTGAATCCCTTAAACCAAAAGCTTTATCTTTGAACAGGAAGTCTAATGAGGGGTACCTAGGGAGTTTTGACTATTATGTCTCTTACTCTGTGTCCATTTTGCAGATGGCAACTAACCTTCCACATAATACTGGCAATCCACAATTTATAAGCAGTAAGAGCCCTCTGTAATGGTATTACAAAATTGCATACTAGGGAATTAATGAGTCTGCATTTTGTCTGATGTTAGTGTGGAACTACATGAGGGATGCTAGACATAAATAGAAATATGAATAAAACACAGGATTTGTAAGGATAGAATCATAGAAGGGCTAAGGTTGACAGGGCCCTCTGGAGGTCATCTGGACTAACTTCCTGCTCAAGCAGGGTCACCTGGAGTCAGTTTCCCAGAACCATGTCCAGGCAGCTTTTGAGTATCTCCCAAGGATGGAGATATCACAACCTTCCTGGGCACCATGTGCCCGTGCTTGGTCACCCTCACAGTGAAAAAGTTATTGCTGATGTTCAGAGGGAAACTCCTGTGTTTCAGTTTGCTCCCACTGCCTCTGGTCCTGTCACTGGGTACCAGTGAAAAGAGACTGGCTCCACCTTCTTTGTAACCTTCCTTCAGGTATTTGTACGTGTTGATGAGATCCCTTCTGAGCTTTTTTCTTCTCCTGGCTGAACAATCCCAGCTCTTGCAATCTCTCACAGGAAAGGTGATGTGAACAGGCACTTAAAACGAGAATGGTAATCCACATGGATTTGAGCTGAACAAGAATGATCAGTCTAGCATTTTTTTATAATCTTGACAAAATGTTTGAATTCATCATTTTCATGTATAATTTCTAGGTATTTTTACAAATGTTAAAACAATTCTATTATGCTTCACTGTGATGGGATTTCAACCTCCTTTCTTATGTATCTTTAACTATGAAGCTGCAGACCTATTGCCTCAACTGGTAATGCTTGGCCTACCAGCAGCAAGAGAAAGCTGCCATTTGATAGTGAAAAGAACTTCTAGTTTTGTAAACTGTACAAAACTAGACTCTGTAGGAAGCTGGACTATCTCCTTCTCTCGAAACTTTTTTCGTCCTCATGTGCCACTAGGAGGAAATGTCTAGAGCAGCATGTGTTGTGCAGGAGATGTGATGGCAGCCACCAGAGCCCCTCTAAACTGACTTCCAGGGATTCTGTAATAGTGCAGAAAACAAGTCAAAGAGTTTTCTAGAAGAATAGACATTGTCACATGATTTATAATTCCGAAACTGATAGGGAAAACTAAGAACTGTAACTCCTGAAATATTTGCTTGGAGCTAGCAACATATGCTTTTTATGAATTGCTGTAATTCTCCAGTAATTAAGTACAATAATCAGTCTTGATGTCATACCATGCATACAGCCAGAAATTCAGGTATATATTTGAAGGAAATCCTATCTTTGCATAGGCACTGAAATTAGTTTCTCTTCTGTTTTGTCATTTCATCTGTGGCAATTCACATCAGGGATCAATTTCACTATCTGTTTTAGGAGTGTGAAATATGAAGAGATGCCACATAGTTGTTTAGAGATCTTTAACCAGTACAGATGAAGGTAAATGGTCATGTTTTCTGGTTGTTTTTCGTTCACAGTGCATGCATTGGATCCCAAGACCCTTATTGTGGTTGGGACATGGTGATGAAGAAATGCACTACACTGGAAGAAAGTCTGAGCATGAGTCAGTGGGAGCAAAGCATTACTGTGTGTCCAGTAAGTCCAAATGCATTTATTTATTTATCTCTTAGAACTTTTGATTCCATGTGAATTTCATGAGAATGAGCTTACATAGATTTGTCAAGCTCAGAAAACTGTATTTAATGCTATTTTTCTCAAGCCTTCCCATTCTATTTTAACAGGATATTTATTTTCTATTTCTTATCAAACGATTGATATAACATGATCAATTTATTTATCGTACTTTCCAAGGGTAGTTGTATTTTACTTATAACGTCTGTGTTCCCACAATGAAAGCAAAAGTTCACTAAGACTAGAGAGACAAGCATATTTTTCTCTACAGGATTTGCTCCATTTTGTACTTCAAAAAAATTTAATCACTAGTGGTATAATCTTCTCTTTTAGGATCTTTCAAAGTCCATGAATTCGAAGGGTGAATCATATAAGTTAAGTCTCCCCAACATAAATGACAGAAGTGATAATTATAAAAACCTCAGTATTAATATTTACAGTGGCTTAACACTTTAAATATTAATTTTGAATAAATGTTATATAATAAAAACCAAACAACAAAGTTGATTTATATCTCTCCTTTCAAATGTGGTTCCAATGTTGTTTTAATATTGATTCTTTTCCCTTACTCCAAAGCGCACTAAAAGAGGATTAAGGCTCTTCCTTGAGCTACTAAGCTCTTCGCTGTAGAAACTCATGCTGCTTTATCTTTGCTGCCTTCTGCCCATGTGGGCAGGGGCTTTCCAACTCAGTTCTGCTTTCATTGCTAATAAAGACTTCTTGAACTTGTCCCTGCTTGCCCCTGGAGCACATGCATCTATGTATTTGTGCTCATACAACATCCATGTTCTATTCTCCATGTGTGTAACATGCTCCTTTTAACATTTTCTTGAAAGTCCTCTTTCTTAAGCTAGGCTTTCTTTAGTGAACTATATGTGAAAATTTAGGATGAAGTTCTTCCAGCCTTCACTTGTGATATTTACATGTGTTGTAGCAGCCTCATGGACACAAATTATTACCCTGATTAATTATGATGTTCTTGAGAATTAGCTCCTGTGTTCTGACTGTCTGTGTTTGACATTAAATAGCAATTTTTTAGACAATATCTTGTCCAATGCCTTGCATCCATGCTCTCACATGTTGGCCTAATAACAAAGACTTGCATGTGATTCATTATCTTAGCTCAAATCAGTCTTGAAGCACACAAGCAACATTACTTTTGGATGAAATTAAAACAAAACTGTGCTCTAACTATTACTAGGTATTTGATCCGTGGCCAGAGTGAGTCCAAAATAAAGCCCACAAAATAGGTATGGTGTATGTGTCAGATCTTCAATACCAGCTGTTTTATTTTTCAGATTTGCATGTGTGCATACCACTTGCTAATAGAGACATAGTTGTTGCCTCACAGAAAGTCTGGATTCAGTTACTAGTAAAGTCCTTGGCTCTCTGATTGGCAAGTAACTAGATTACTAGAGTATGTTAGTTTCCAAGTATATGTAGTGTATCATAAATGACTGCATTAATCTCAGGCTAAATGTAGTTATGTGGAGGGTTTGCTGGTGGGTTGCTGTGTCAGGAAGGATTACTGGAAAGGGTTGGTTGGTTGACATTCACATGAGCATTCTGCCTACTGCTTCTTCTATATTCTGGCATGAGCCCTTATTTTCTTTCATATATACAAATCATGAGGCCAAGAGAGGGTTGGTGCGGGACAGAGGAATGATTTAGAAAGCAGTATTTGATTCTATTCTCTTCAAAAGGAAAACCAGTTATTTAGTATCTGTTATATGACAGCTGCATAGGATATGTCAGTCTATTCAAAGCAGGGGAGCACCAAAGGATTGTTCAGAAATATTGCATATCAGAGATGAAGGGATTTAGCAAGCCTCCAAAGAGTTTTTGAAGTTTAGCATATTGACATTGCATAATATAGGGAAAATTTAGAATTAACTAAAAAATTTGGAATTAACTATCTAAATTGAAAAACATGGTTTTACCGCATTCCTGTCAGTTACCTCCGAACACATTATTGTAACACATTATTGAACTAATTTGTAAATTTCATACAAATTTTCATTTAAAGTAACACTGTATTCTGGCAAACTGCAATTGATTACAATTTTGCTTGAGTGGGGCTGTCAAATATTTGTTTTTATAGCATTTTTATGTGCTGTATTCACAGGATATATAAGCCAAGATGTAATGAATTTCATTTTGTAAGCAATTGAGCTATGTGCATCCTTGACATTTGCTATATACATTTATGATAATGTTGCAGGCAGAGCATAACAAAATATTAGAAACCTTCTACCCTCCCTCTTTTGGTTCCAATTGGTTCCAGTATCTTAATTGTTACTAAATCTTTATAACACTACAGAAAAATTGTCAGATTAATGCATGCATGCATTTCCTCTAAACTTGGGTTTAGAGAGAGAGGCCGGTTTGTACACTAGTTTAGCCCAAAAGTAAAAGTGTGACCAATTACACTTGAGAAACCTCTGACATTAATTAGGTTAGGTACCATCAGGTAACCATTAGGTTAGTCCATCACTAGTTTAGGAACTACATATGTGTTAGACTAGCAGTGTAAGAGAGAATGGGTTTACTTGTCACTTAACAAGAAATAAGTATTTCCTGTTGTTTTATGAAAAACAACAGTGTCTACTCTGCATGAGCAAAGGTTGGAGAGTTATTTTCAATAAACAGCTGTCAGCAGAATTTTGAAATGATGAATTATGTTGATGTCAGTTGTAGCTGGCAGAATATACACATAGCTGTTCTGTGGAGAAGCTGTATCTGTGAAAAATAAATCATAAGAAATGTAATTAATAGTGCAATTATGGAACCTTTACCACGGTGGAAAGAATCAGCCAGCACCCAGTGTAGCAGTGGAAACATGTCTCGTGCCGTAATCAAATCTCTTGTATATTAAAATTATTACTGAAATGTGTACTTCTATCACCACTGTTGAAACAATACTAAAAATAGCAAAGGGATACACCATTTTAGATCATTCATGACAATCTGTAATTGTAGTTCCTCTTTCAATATTTAAGCAAATGTTGAAGTGTTACGTTCTTACACATTTGATAAAATATGAATGACTACAACTCATATGTATTTATTTTTATCTAAAAGCTACTTTAAATGCTATTTAGCCTGCACTTGTCAATGTTGTTGCTTTGACTGAAGGTTTAAAAGTGTCATAATCAAAAGGAAAATCCTTTAGCATTTAAGTGAAAAAATTGCCATAATCTCTATGATCATTGATTTTTCAAGATTAACACCTTGCTGAAAGAATTAATCATATTAAGCCCCCATTTTCTTTAGAAGTTATGGTAACCATGGAGGCTGCTATAATTTCTATTAGCACATTTTGTTTCAGCTGGATAGTAAAGATTCCTTATGAACATATGTTATGTCTGCATGATGAAAAGAGTCTGGTCAAGATGAGAACGGTCTGACCCTTTCAGCCAAAGGTTTTGAGAATTTACTTCAGTGGGAGAAAACTCTCCCATCACATAGAAGTTAGGTGCTGCTTTTTGAAGGTGGTTTCAGGAGAGAGTCACATTTCACTTTTATGAAGTGGTGTTACACGGTATGTGCTTAAAAAAACTGTTGTCAAAAGAAGACACTCATCATGGAGGTTTGAATTTGATTCATCCATTTTTGCTATTCTGGACTATTGATAGAATCGTAGAATGGTTTGGATTGGAAGGGACCGCAAGGATCACACAGTTCCAAACCACCCCCCAGCCACGGGCAGGGACACCTTCCACTAGACCAGGTTGCTTGAACAGGGATGGGGCAGCCACAGCTTCCCTGGGCAACCTGTTCCAGTATCTTACCACCCTTCCAGTGAGGAATTTCTTCTCTATTTCTTCCTTATACTATGATGCCTCTTTTTTTTGATCTATATTTGGGTTTCCACACATTCTTGCACATGCTGGTTTACGGTCAGTATCCAGGTTCTTAATCACCTATAAATATTAGGAAATGTGGAATACTCTCATCAGACAATAATCAACAAAGCAATACTATACTTTCATTTGAATCATTGTGGATAAGCATGGTTATGAAACATAACAAACAGTTGTGATTGTTATTGCAGTAGTGCTGGCATTCAATGGCCTGGATTGGTTGGAGGTGGTGGGAGTTATGTAGCTACAGAAATTATAAGGGGAGTTTGCTGTCTGGAAGGAATACCCCTCTACTGGAGGCTTTTATTGTTCATAGCTCAAGAATTAAGAGCTACCTCCAGAATTAAGAGGTTGCATGAAGGAAATGTCAGGCCTCAGGTAAGCCTTTCTGTTGTGTTTGTTTCTAGATGAGGAATCTGACTGTGGATGGGCATTTTGGAACATGGTCACAATGGAAACCTTGCACACACAACGACGGTGCCAGTGTTGGCTCCTGCCTTTGCAGGACACGTTTGTGTGACAGTCCTGCTCCTCAGTGTGGAGGTTGGCTGTGTGAAGGACCAACCATGGAGATTGCCAACTGTTCCAGGTACACAAGTCAATTTCAGATTTTGTCATTCATTGTTTAAAAGTTTTTAATTTAATTAGAATAGAATTTACCTTTTGAAATTGGATCTGCAACCCACAGGTGTTCTGTGCGTGAACCAGCTCATAGCAATGGCCACAGTAAATGAGACATTAGTATCTCTCTAACTTTGTGGAGAGAGAGTGAGGCAGATGCAGTGATTTCAAATGCTGTGTACCAAGCAATACTGTCCTCAGCTAATTTTAACAAAAGCTCAGATAAAAAAAAAAAAAAAAAATCAACATTAGGTCATACACAAAGTCTGATTCTTTTTTTTTTCAGTTCTGTAAATCATGAAACTTTTTTCCTGAAAGTCAGAACTCTCTACTTTTTAGGATGTCCCATGTCACCATTGTATTCCCCCATTCTGCCTCAGGCAAAGTTTTTTCATTCTACCTTTAGATTGTATCATGACATTTAGATTTATTACCAGTCTGTCTGCCACTCTGTAGCCACTCTTTTGTCTTCTTCAGGCATGTAACCACTCTCAGAAAAAACAGTAAGAACAAATCATTTCAGAGAGACTCAAGGCACTACATGTTCTGAACTGCATTAGGACTTCATGTTACTTTAATTGCAAGATGAAACTTATTTTATGGTGCATTCTGCTTATTTTCAATGATTCTGCTTTTTGTCTCTGCTTTTTTTTTTTTTTTTTAACATCAGAAGCACATCATGGTAGTGAATAAAACTGATTATCCTTCTGCACAAGATAACTGCAAGCTCTGTAAGTGGAAATACTCAATTTTAGGGAAATTGTTAAAAGCATAACAATATAGAATATAACATCAGGAGAATAATAGAAAAGAGAAACATGCTGTGAGATACTGAACAATCAAACAGCTATTAACAGTCAGGTTTAGAAGGGAATTTGGAATATGATGTGGGCCTCAATTCACATACTACTGTTGGCAGTATTACATACTATTTTAAAATCTTACTTCTGTTAACACTGCTATATTGGTAATTGATTCTCAGAATTCATGGAGATCCAGATTCTTAGTTCATTTTACCACTTGGGTCAGACATTGTATTGACAGATTATTTTTTTTATCTGGGTTACCAGTGATAGCTGGTTATTTGTTTCAAAATCTTTTCTTCTCTGTTATCAACCCTTATAATAACAAGACATCAATATGAGTGAAATTTAAACTGGTAGTATTTGTGATAAATTACTTGAATAATCATATAAATTTTATTACTGAATTTATTTAGTTTTCATTGTTAAAGAAAAATTTGATTTCAAAATCAAGCAGTGCACTATTTTATCTTTTGCTTTTATGATGAAACCTCAAGAATTCATTATAATTTAGTTTTATTTTTTCTTGATTTCTGTTTGTTTTCCACCAGTACAGAAGCTGCAAGATAGTGATGAAAGGTTTTGGGAACTGCTAAGTGCATAATTTTTTTTGCTTAGGACAGAATATGAGATGTTTGGTCTAGAATATTTTCCCTAGCATATACTGCAGAGGGACAGGAGTGTCCTTTCCAAAAGTTCAGAAATACAAGGTACAGCATGTGAATTCAGGTACATTTTTGTTGCATTACAAATAAAGTATTGGCACCTTCTCAGAGTATCCTGTTGAAATTGTGAACTAATACATCTGACACTTACTTACAACTCTTTTATCTTTAGAATCATAGAATCATTTAGGTTGGAAAGATCATAGAGCCCAGTAGTTAAACTAACACTGCCAAGTCCACTATTAAGTCGTGTCCTAAGTGACACTTCTACACGTCTTTTAAATACTTTTAAATACCTCTAGGGACAGTGACTCCTCCACTTCCCTGGGCAGCCTATTCCAGTGTTCGACAACCCTTTCAATGAAGAAATTTTTCCTAATATCCAATCTAAAGCTCCCCTAACACAACTTGAGGCCATTTCCACTTGTCCTATTGCTTGTAAATGGGGAGAAGAGATTGACACCTGCTTCACTACAGCCTTGTTTTAGGTCGCTCTAACAGAGCAATAAGGTCTCCCCTCAGCCTCCTTTTCTCCGGGCTTTAATCATTTTCTTTTCAGAACAGGTAGCAAAACTTCACATTTTAATCTCCCTAAAAAGAAGACCCATAAGTAATAATTGGAACAATATGTAATTAAAATTTTTCTTCAGAACTTTGATACAGGAGTTTGCAGATGGAGTTTACCCAGAGTGAAGTCACTAAAAGCGACTAAATAGCTTCATATCTTTGTACTTGTTGTCTAAATGGGTCATTTTAGCAGTTGCTGATTACAAAGCATGGAATATGGAAGCATCAGAGCACCTTTATTTTAGTCAAATATTCTTTAAGAAATGGATCACTATGCAGTATTAATTACTTCTACAGAAATATTAAAAGCCAGATTCTGCTGTCAGTCACACCTAATCAGCCATTCGCTATGTATAACAGATGACAGAGCCTGAGCTTTTTATTCTACCAGAAATGGAGGCTGGACACCATGGACTTCTTGGTCACCTTGTAGTACCACATGTGGAATAGGCTTTCAAGTTCGTCAGCGTTCCTGCAGCAATCCAACCCCTCGACATGGAGGACGTGTCTGTGTGGGACAGAATCGTGAGGAGAGGTGAGCTATCTTTTTGTTGCTGTCTGGTTTAATTTCTTCTGCTCAGCTGTATTCCACAGGGCATTTTCTCCTTTACCTGCCACCTTCTCTCCCCTTTCCTTTCACACTCTCTTTAACTCCAGTGCCTCACAGTCACACCATTTCCATTAACAAGGCTGGAGGTGTGGAGCAGTTCTTTCATCTTTCACTTAGATGCAGCCTTCCTGAGCCAGCTGAGAGCTCCTGGCAGTGCCAGAGAATTATGCTGAAGCAATGTGCTGACCCTGAAAATTGATTCTCCTTGAAAATTGATTGTATCATGTTTGAATTGTAACTCACCCAGCCTCAGGACCTGGAATTCAGAGAAATATAGTAAGGTCACAGCACTATGTTGCCGATGCTGGGAGTTCATTTTTTTCCTGTCTTAAGTGAATTAAGTGTCTATGTAACATGAAAGGAAGTTTCAAGGGCTTTGTTTTATATTCAATAAATATAATACGACTTGAACTCAAATATCTTTTAGCAAGGTTTCAGTTTGCTTTTTGTTTGTTTGTGGTTTGTTTGGTTTTTTTTTTAATTCTTCATATATATATTAAACCCGCAGCAGATGAAGTCAGCTCAGATTTTGGTTTCACTATTTGCTGCTTTGGCACTAGGCTGAGTATTTTTGTCACTAGCTCAGAATGTGAAGCTCAGGCCTCTCATTCTATTTTACATGCACCTTACGTCTCTAATTTGTAATTGTTAGGAATGTTAACAGGAATTGAATGTCACTTTAAATCAAACTAGAATATATTCAGATAAACTGCAACTGTTAGATGCATTATATTCTTTTCTGAGGCATGCCAAAAAGCTAGATAGCAGAATACTGGTGTTAGAATTTGGAATACTGCTGTCATCTGTTCCAAGAGATGTGCGTGAATACCTTTTCTCTCCACATGCACTTGCAGCTTACTTCAATATTTTTATATGGATGATTTAGTATCCTATGTTGCTATAGGATAAACAAGATTCAGTAATGTTTATTATGAGTTTCAGTGACAGTTTTAATTAAACATACACTCTGATGATAAGATTCTATTGAAGGAAGGTGCATCACACATTTATGTATTAACAGATCATCAGGAACCTGGTCTTTCTAACTCTAAAGGTAAAGGGTCAGTATCACAGAACAGGTGAACACTTCTTGCTGTTTCAGAACCATAAATATTTATCATTTCATTGCAGAGGGGAGCATTTTGTTATTTTGTAAATTGCATTCTGGAAACAGGTTGCCCAACCAGAAAGCCATCACCATGAAATTGAGATTGTATTTGCTGTTATGTAGCTCTATCCAGCATGAATAACAGTTACTGATTTTCTTGAAGTGGGAGGTCAGTCCAAAGCAGGACACAATTAGACTAAATATAGAAGAAAAGAGTTTAGTTTGGATAAACTTCTTGGTTATAGTGTACATAACCATAGGCTATGAATTCTAGTAGTTCATGAGTCATTGTTCATCTTAAGTTTAACATGGAATAAAAGTCCAATAAGGGTTTTAAGTGAAATATGGAAAACCATGAGGAATACTTCCATAATTATAGGAGGAAATGTCCAGTATCAAGACAATGATACTTAATCTGAGTTGAAATAAGGGCACCCTAGAAGGATTGATTTTTGGTGTGTAATGGCTCTGAAGGAATAACAGGCTTATGTTGCTTTGCTTTTGTAGCCTGCAGGTTACTTGTCCTTTCCCTCTTCATCTGGTTCAGCAGCAATCTGGAATGTATGTGGCTGTGAGTTTATGGCAGGATGCCTTTTTCTCTCATAGTTTCTCTGTCACTGTTTCCTATCTCCTTGAAACACCCTTCATTCACCCTCACAAGCTCTGCACCTTCTTTTCACTCACTGGCTTGCTCACAGGTGACCTTCCTACCTCAACCCTGATTTTGTTTGCTATCGATGATGTGTGCTGGTACTTTTATAATTTATAAGTTTATGTCCAGAAGGTGTGGTATGTGGAATTTTGTCATAATTTGTAAAGCAGCTAGAAGAATGAGGCATGATTTGCCAGGATTTTTGTCGGTCTCAAGCCAAATACTTGGATGAATCTCTTCAGAGCTGTAAAAAGCAGAGTGTCCTGGGAAAGTCGCCAGCCAGGGCCCATCCCAACACCCCCAGCAGGGGAGCAGGGCTAGCCTGGAGATTGTGGCCAGATCTAAGAAAGAATTTAAGTCATAGATGATACCATGGCCGTGAGTCAGGTCTGAAGTCCAGCTGGGAAGCCAAGCCACAGGCCAGGGTTAGGGTCAGGTTCAGCGGTCATTGTCAGGTCTGTAGCACCAGGGCCAAGGCCAGAAGCCAGTCTACACACTGAAATCTAGATCAAGGGGCTCCAGTGTAGGACAGAGAAAAGGTCCAGCACTTCTCCAGCAGCACAGTTCAAGCAGAAGTTGGCAGCTTATATGTAACTCCTGGATCCATGCAGTGTGGGTAGAGGTCCCAGGAGGCTGTCTGGGGACATTAGGGTGTTGACGGTGTCCTCAAGGCTCTAACGGCTTGTAGAGAGTTTTGAGCTATGAGGGCAATGGAGTAGCGGTATTTACAGTAATTCTAATTCACTGCTTTGCTTTTATACAGCTGGAGCTACATCTGCACCAAATGGAAACTGTCCCTTTGAGAACTGAGCCCCAGTACATTTAGGCAGGCTGAGCAGGTATTCCACATGCAGTAACTCCTAAGAAACACTTAATTTCGCATCTGGAGTACCAATAAGCAGCTTCTCAGGTTTTCTCATTTAAATTAATCAATGCTTATAAGTAGCCTAAAATTTTACTTCCTTAATGGCCCACCTCATAGGTAAAATGGATATATGTGTAGTCTTTGTAAAACCTAGAATTAGTTGGTTTACACAGTGTGTGCATTTGTCTTTATAAAAGTGCATATTCATGTCACATTCACGTGTTCAGGGATCATAAATACAGGATTCAGTTTCTGCAGCCAACATTGTGTCAAATTTTGAAACAGCTTTCCAAAAAAATGTGATTTCAGTAGAAGTCCAGAGCATAACTCTGTAGAAAGCAAACTCGGAAAAAGCAGCATATAGCTGACATAAATTCACCTGCAGATGTGAATGCATACTTGTTCATACATTAAGAGCTAAATGTTTGTCTAGGTTATGTTTGGTTTACCCCATGAAAGCCATGATCCTAGCATGGGTAATATGTTAGGCAGCTCTCTGCTTGCTGGTCAGTCGCCTGAAATCAATGGCAATATTTACCAATTTAAAGTGTTGCAGATAAGTTAAGCTGCTGCTAAAGGGGGGTGAGAGATAGGAGAGGGGAAGAAACACTTGAGAGGTAGCAGTAAATACTCATATTACAAATCAAATTCGCTTTGTAGAAGCAGGTCAAAAGTGCAGCTGACGTGTGCATAGACAGAATATGGAGAGTGAGTAAAAATAGTATTTTAACAAAATTTGCTGATCAGATAAAATTATTTTATAGTTAAAACTCCAGGTGGAAGATATCCTGATTAATTCCGTAGGAGCTTAAAATTTATCTCTTTTTCTGTGCTAGAAATATTCACCAGATATGCTGGAAAACTTCCTAGGTTTTACTTTATAGTAGTATCCTGTCTTGGCTTTTTCACTGAGTGAAAATATTTGTCCTCTCCTTTCTGTGGAAATTGCTGTGGATGTGGGCTCATGAAGTCCGCTGGTCTTCCTCCTACCTGTGCAGAAATGAGGGACATTAGAATGAGAATTCCTTGCTTTTAGTGAATGTAGTTATCTTTTATTACTTACAAAAAAAAAAAAAAAAAAAAAAAAAAAAATGAAGAAAGCATGGCAAACCAAAACGGGAAAAACAAAGTGGCTGCAGATGAAGAGTAAATATTTGAAAGTCCTAGAAATTTTGGGGGGTTATAAGAAGATTAGAAGCAGTAAATAGTGTCATATTTTTTTTTAGTACACAGTCCTCAGCAGATATTCAGAGCTTTTGGGCTTCTTTCCATGAGAAGGAGGAACTGATGAAAGTTAAGTGCTGTTCATTGTAGCACTTCCTGTTTCCGAGCAGTGTGAACAAGCCCTGTCCTCATTAGCAGAGCAGATCGGGCTTGCTTGTGCTCCCATGGCTGTCTTATCTGCTGGGAAGTATGTACTCCCATCCTTTTTGCTTTCTTTACTCGCTCCTCTTCTTCCACAGAAGCTCCTAAGAGAGCATGTCCTGGCCCCCACAACCATCCACAATTTCCTGGGTAGGGATTCCTGTCAAGTCAGCAATCTGAATCGAGGAAGGCATCTGTGTGCATCATGTGTCTGCCTACACTTAAAGGAATCAAGCATTCCCATCAACCTCGGTATAGTGTGTGCTTCCCAGTAAGTCACCAGCTGGTAGTCACCTACCACATAACAGTATATTGCATAGGAATGGTCAGACAGTGACGAAGGTTAGTTTGTTTTTCTTAAACACATGCTAGTATAATATACATCAAACTTAAGAACTATATGGTTGATTTAAATAGCACCTCTCTGGAGATGTTACACATTTGTAACTGTCATGCAATTAGCCTGTGGTATTCAGTGCCACATAGCAACACTGACATAAATTGATGTGTTACTAAAGGTTGAGATCTTCAGAGGAACAAGAATTAGTAATTCCAGTTGTACTGGAATTGCCTGGAGTAAAAATGAAAACATTTGTGTAGGAACTAGTGATTGTGGACAAACTGGACTTTGCCCAGTACGACAATTCTTTTATCAGGGTATTTGAACTTGGATTCACTGCAAGGGAAAATGGGAAGGGTCACTGTATAAACCCCACATTTCTTGAGACTGTTCTCCCTTCTGACCTTAGTGCAGTTAGATTAGGGGAGAGGGCAGTGATTTCACAGATTCATGTTTCTTGCATTGCATGTTTTGTTGGATTACTGTAAAATGTTGGCCCTGTGGGTCCTGAGAACAAAATTAAGAGGGGAAGAAAGAGCAAAAGCGAAAAATGATTGCTGAATGACTTGAAATGCAGCCAAGAATAGATATAATGAAACTTGGCTCAGAGCCCCTTGCTGTAGCACAGCTCTCAAAGATCAATTGCAGGGATGTCTCTAGCTGTGAAAACATACCTGGTGTTTTCAGAGGCTGGTTGGCTGAACTGAAAATAAGATTCTACTTCTATGCTGTGTTGTTTGTTTCTTTTCCTTTTTCTGGAAAAAAAACCCAACAGCAACAAAAGGAATAAAAGGAAAACTTGACACTCACTTCTGTTGTTGACTTAAAAAAAAAAAAAAAACTAAATTGAAGTTAAGAAGCTTGCATTAGATATTTGAGGGCTTTTTTCAGTTTCATCTTGTAGTTTCAACTGCATCTTTAAATAGCCCTGGCTAACAGAGCTGCCAACCTTTGAAGTGCTTAATGTGTCAGTTAAGTTTCTTTTCTGTCTTCCCTTTAAGTATGAAAGAGCAGGTGATAGGGCAAATTGACACTAAAAGTGGCACTGTATAATGTTATGGGTGTCATCTAAGTGAGATTTGTCACACCTAACTTCAGGTGTTTACAAATGTGGGTGCTTATGTGTGTGTCCTGTGACTTGACTGCAGAAGCTGTGTAGTAAACAGCCATCTAAGCTCCCACTACAGCCAATGGAAATCTAGTTAACACACACTGTAGAGAACAGAGTGATTTGTCTCCTACTACTGCATATTCCTAAATTTGGTCAAATTAATCATTCTAGTCTCCATAGCTTGTATTGACAAAATTTCCACTGACTGTAATGGAGGGTTAGATGTCTGTCTCCCACATAGCTCCTGTAGTCAGTAGAGAAAAATCAGTATATTGAGGGCTGTATTTGTATGACCTACATTAGACATTTGCTTTAGGGTGACATAAATCATGTTTTTAAAGGGTTGTTTATTTGCATGAACTGTTACTCAAGTTTAGACAGCTTTCTTTGTTTCTAAACAGTTACACTGTACATGCCTGTGTTTTAAGGTGTGATGAGTCCCACCCTTAATTTTACTTTTTGCATGGCTGAATATTAGTAATTCTCAACTTCGTGCTTTATCCTATGTGTGTGTCTCAAATTAAGTTAGGATATCCCCACTAAGACCTAATGAAATTATGCAAAATACGTACTCATTTCACTAAATAAGTGGTGATGTTACATCTATCTTTCATTTGGTGCTTATTCTCAAAAAATGGTTACAGATACAACCTGTCACAAACATTCACATAAACGGCTGCATGTGACAAAGAACGGGTGCAGCTGTTGGAGTTTTGGGGGAAGAATATCCAGGTGCAGGACATCCTATGCGTCTTTAGTGTTGGCATATGTGAACTGTGAATTGCAAACATTGAACATGCAGAAGGAAAAAGCCTGTAGCTTATGTATAAGCTTAGCTTAAAAACTTTTCTCCAAATTGTGCACTGAAGGATTCTGAGATAGCAGATTCATAAGTGTTGAGGATTTGAGGGGTTTTACCTCATTTTACTGGCAAACAGAAGACCAGGTACCAGAATCACAGAATGGTTGAGGCTGGAAGTGACCACCACAGGTCATCTAGTCCAACCTTCCTGCTCAGGCAGGGTCACCTAAAGCACATTGCTCAGGATTGCATCCAAATGGCTCTTTGAGTATCTCCAGGGAAGGAGACTCAACAACCTCTCTAGGCAACCTATTCCAGTGCTCACTCACCCTCACAATTAAGTTCTTTCTCACATTCAGGTAGAGCTTCCTGTATTTTAGTTCATGCCCATTACCTCTCATCGTATCACCTGGCACCACCAAGATTCTGCCCCATCCTTTTGATACCCTCCCTTCACATACCTGAACACATTGATCAGATCTTCTTTAGGCTGAACAAGCCTAACTCCCTCAGCTTTTCCTCATATGGGAGATGCTTCAGACCCCTAAGCATTCTAGTAGCCCTTCTCTGGACGTGCTCCAGGAGCTCCGTGTCTCTGTTGTATTGAGGAGCCAGGCCAATGCAAGCTGTTAGAAGTTTCCTCAACTATACAGAAACACAAAACCAAATGTCACTCCCTTATTTACTCCACTCCCAAGCTTTTAAATTTTTATGGCATTTGCTCAGACCTAGGGACATATTATAAATCATAGGTTCTGGCATATGTGTTAAACCTACTTTTGCATATAAAACAGACAAACAACTTTTTTTCTTTTTTTTTCCCATGAAATTCTGATTGTGCAAATTCCTTGGTAATTAAGAATTAGAGCTTGAGGGTTTTAGATCTTTCTGAAAAACAAAACCAAAACCGAACAAAAGCTCAGCCAATTAAAAAAAAAAAAAAAAAAAAGTGGTTGTTCTTGTTGAAAATGACAGCAGTTTATCATTTCTGTTTTTTGTAGAAAATGACTTTTTGAAGTATTTGAGTCACTCAGGAGAGTGCAAAGTGATGAAGACTTGTTAGAAGGACAAGAAGACAGTGGAATTTGGATGGCTGGTATAAAAAATGAGGAAACATAGTAACAGTTTGATTTGTGAGTTCAGGACAGTCAGTATTCAGAACAAAAGCCATCCAGCCACATCCATAAAATATTAGAGCACTCCTTCAGGGTCATCTGTTTTCTGAATATCTGTCATGGCTTTGCTTTTATCTGAGATAACAGCTTGGCCTCTTCAAGAGCCCCAGTCACGTTTTCTAGTAGCCCAGACCCTTCAGATGTGTATAGAACGTCCTTAACTAAACAGCACATGCAATGGCTAGAGTTACTGGATGGCACTCCCAAAATCTCAGGATTCTTAGGTTTTTACAAAAAATTAAAATCTCACTAGAAAGATGGGACCCTCTCACATGTCTGAATGTCTTGTTACAATGACAGCTCATTGTAAAACATTCCTGCTTTCCTCAAGAACCTAGTAGACTTCTGAGTCAGTTTGCAGCACTGGGAAATCCTGTAAAGATTTTAATAGCTCAAAACACCCCTTTGAAGATAAAGTAATAACATTATGAAAACAGTACAATTCGTTATGCCTAGAGTCAATGTTTTAGCTTTGATTTTACCAATAAAAGGGGAGACACTGTGGAAAGCAAAAAAGCTCCTCTGAAGAGGAGAGCAGTGGGTCCTAATCAGTGCTTAGCTGGAACTGATAAAAGATTTCTGCATAAATGGTTGCCTTTTGTTGGGTCGACTCAGTTGTGCTCCAGATGTGTAACCACAACTGTTTTTAATAAAGCAGTTGTCAACCTTGCTTACATGCTCACAGTGCAATAGCGTGTTTGTATTGCATGGGTTGTATAAAGGCACTGAATAAAGCAAACAAATGTTTCACCCACACAATTACAGCCTAGAAAAAATCTCAACTGTTCAAACACTCTGTGCAGTGTGACAACTGTTAGTTCAGTGCTTTTTGAATAGATGGGCCCTTTGTATAAAATATTTTCCTGTACAAACATTTATCTGAATAATGCAAAGAGGGACTTTTGGGGCAGGTCTTGTCTTGGTATTAAATAGAGTTTTTCCTCCTTGTTTGCCTCTTCTTGCAGGTACTGCAATGAGCATCTGTTGTGCCCCCCTCATGTGTTTTGGACAGGCTGGGGTCCGTGGGAGCGCTGCACAGCTCAGTGTGGCGGAGGGATTCAGGCACGGCGTAGGACATGTGAAAATGGTCCTGACTGCCCTGGCTGCAGTGTGGTAAGTGACTCTCATCTTTCCCATCAGCAGTTATCTATAGCCATATGCCATGGATGTTTCTATGTCCATAAGGCAGCTGTGTAGGTCTGTATGCTCTACCCCTAACATGAGTCACCAGAGTGTGTTTGTCTCTGAGTTGCTTGTGTGTGCTGAAATTCACACAGTTCATCAGTAAGAAATATATATAATTCAGCTTTTTCACCGTATCATCTAGAATATGAGCTTCCTGAGGCAAGGTTAGTACAGATGTGGATATGTCCTTGATAGGTTTATGGTGTTTTTTTTATTTTCATCACATAGGAACTCTTGTTATGAGACCAGGACTCCAGTGTATCAGGTCTTGTACAGCACAGAAAAAGATAAGTTAAAAATCTAAATACATAAGGAGCTAATAATTGAATACAGGGAATCACCAGGAAGTGATGAAGTAAGCTTGAAGAGTGATATTCATCTTAGCATGGCAGCAGCCTAGCAGCTGTCAGGCTTTGAAGCTATAGTGGGGTGACTTCGAATAAACAGAAATGCTTTATGGATACCAAGTTTATGAAGAGAAACATATGGGAAAGCATATGAGGCCTTTTTCTTATATCTGAACAAATCTAGGTGGTAGGTTTCATGTGCTGTGAACATCAAAAAGGGACATTGCTTTCTTGAAGGTGAATAAGATGGTGCGTAGTAGCTAGTATATAGGTGAAGGACAGAAACATTGCAGGGACATGTAGAGAGCAGCGTGACACATTCAGTGCAGTGTACTGGGAAGATAACCTCAGTATGAATATTCCTGAATGGATAAAACACTGTCAAAAACAGAGCAAAGAATATTATTGCAGGGCAATGAGAAACTTCACCAAACCGTCAGCATGTGTAAGTGAATATCAGAAGATGGACCTTGGGGTGCTGTTTCTTGGTAATTTGAATTCTAGTGGTGGATTGTCACTGAGAGGGTATTGTGGATGAAAACTTGAAGTGGCCAAACTGCAGAGGACAGATTCTGCTGGTGGATGACAGATGGTGGTGTTAACCTCCTCAAAGACCAAGAATGAACACAGTTCAAAGGGAAAATGAGAGTTTACTTTCAGCCTTGTTGTGCTTAATGGCCAAGCTTAACATTGTACACCAAGAAACATGTACTCAAAGAGGTAGAATAAAAATACGAGTATTTTTCACATATTAAATCAATTTTTACATGCCTTCTTTTCAGAGAGTAAGAGGTTTGTCATCATCTGTGGTCTATTTGTTAGACTGGCAGTAATTCAATACTAAAGAAAATATAATTTATTAGCTTTTTCTATTTGTAAGAGTATGTGCAGCATTTTTCCCCAGTATTTGTTCTCTTTTTAACATTTATCCTGGTGGTAGAATTGCATTTTCATTAGATTGAAAATGTCCAACAGGTTTGTTCTTGTCTCAGCTGAACTTTAAGAATGAACCTAATAACTTAAAATTACAGCAAGATTTCCAAAATATTTGTCTCCCCCTGATGGTACACCAAAAAAGCAGACATATGGTCTAGGTCTGTCCATGACTAGCATAGAAAAGAGCACAATCTAAAAGTTTTCTCTCCCAGTCATCCCTTTTTATCCCATACTAATGTCTGTTAAAGAAAGACATATTTGATTTGCCCATAATCTTCCCATGTCCTGAAATGAAAAATGCGCATCTCTAATTTTCTTGGGAAGCTCCATGAGGATGAAAAACTTTAAAATTCTTCATTATAACTGATTTGAGATTAATGTTACTGGGTTTTATAGTGTACTACAAGTCTTAGCCCATTGTCTCTGTGGTGTCACAGAGCAGTTACCAGTTCAGCTGTAGAAAGTTTTGCTTGTTTGTTTGCATTTATTAATTAGAAAATGATTGCATTGACAGTTTCAACTCCCCTTAGTTTTGGAGTACGTAGTTATCTTGCTAATGTCAATTAGTATAAACGGAAACCAACCTAAGGTTTGCTATAAACTCGGGTGTTCTTGCAAGACAAAGAACTCTGACATAGTCTGTATTCTGTTTCAGTGAATTGAAACCTGGAAGTTACCTGCCTTGAGTCAAGAGTTTTGCAGCCATAGTAGGACCTTGTCAATAGCTGTATTTAGAGAAGAAAGTACTTTAGTTCTTCTAAGAGTTTGTTTCATTAATGTAGGAAAGAGCAATGTGAAATATTTTTATGCATTCTTCTAATTGTTGAATGGATTAAATATTTATATTAATAAAATTCTAATAAATGAGGAACAGGAATAGAAAAACTTGTTTATTCATCAGAGGTGGTTCTGCTTCAACCACATTTTTGGTTTTATTGTTATAGATATACATCCTTTATTACTAGATTTATTATTGAATGAAGGAGAAACCATTAAGCCTTATTACTACAGTTTTCCCATCTTTACTGGTTGTAGTGAAACTAAGCTTAGGCGGTAAAGCCTTTTATTCTGAGTATCTCAGATCACTTGGAAAGCTAAATAATCTCAGGAAAAGTTGCAGTGACAGTGGTAGTAATCTGCCCTGTCTACCTGATATCCAGTCTAGAGCAGAAGATATTATGAGACAAACTTTCATCAAGTGAATTAAAGGCGTAGCTGAGAATAGATTTTGGGACTTGAAATGCACAGTTCTCTGTTTCAACCATTAAGTGATAGCTTTAATCTAAAAAAAGTCTCTACAGGTTTCTTATCTTCAGTGAGAAGATGATGGGAAATCTTTGAATAGCATCAGTTGCCACAGGCCTTCTGCAGCTGTGTAGTTCAGAATCTGTAGTCTGTAAAGTCAAGTCTTGTGTCTTAGAACCCCTTTCAAATGTGCCGATTCTTTGGTTTTAGAACTGTTCTTCAGTGGGGGGTAAGGAAAGGAAAACAGACACTGTTTTTATAATGCTTAGGAAAGTAAGTCTTGCAGCTGTTTGCTAGGGGACTAGATTTTATGTCATAGAAGAACATACCTCTTCTGTTTTCCAATCTGCAGCTAGGCTATGAGGCTGCAGGATAGCCAATTCTAATCTATTTAGCTGTTCTTATGTTGCAGCTTTTACCATATTCATGGCTGCTATCTGTGTCCGCCTAATGATTTATACCACATAATTTTTACTGAGCACTTTTCCTTCCTTTTAGTTTGGTTGCATTGCTTAGTCCATAATATCACAGCAGGCAGCCACTGCCTGTGTTCTGCTTTTTGCATGTTTCTCAGCAGTTGGTTCCTTGGTTTTATCTGTCTTAGAGCAGAAATCAACCAGGACACTTGGATGTTTTTATCAGGACTCAGTATAGCATTCTCTGCACTTACTGCATATGTAGCATCTTATAAAATAATAATGATAATAGTAATAAATCTTTTGATGCATATAAATATTCCAAAGAGAGATTAACATGATGATGTTTTAAGGATATGTCTCTCTGAAGTGTACTCAATACAGGAATATAGATGGCCAGAGATTTAGAACTGAAATCATTTACACTGAATATAGAAAACCATAAATCGTTATGATATAGGAGAATTAGACCACAGAGACACCAAAGGGTCAAAAAGATGAAGCTTGAAATCAAAATCTGGAGCTATAAGGACCTGTGAAAGTCTTCATGTTAATCAAATTTTGTAAATAATGCTTGAAATTGTCATGTAAGACATAGGACTGTCACAGCCAAATTTAAGAGCAGCTAAAA
>JBCJKH010068214.1:0-25088 GCA_039877255.1 Loriculus beryllinus | reverse complement strand
TGCCCTTTGCAGAGATCACTGCACCAAAATGCTATTTCACACGTTAAGACGATTCACACTAGGGAAGCATTTTCTTATATTTTTATCAAAAGGAGCTTATATTTCTTTTGCCCATTTGAATATTACCATTAGACTGCTAATTCATACTCTGGTAAAAGGGTCAGGTGTATTCAATTTTTTGATGACTTGATATTAGCTTTGAAAGAGAAATTTTAATAACTCTTGTAATTTGCCACAGCAGCTTCACCATCCAGTGCCCTTATATGTTTTATAAAGCAAAACTCTGAAGGATTAATGTTTGAAGGCATTAAGCTTTTCAGGTTTAAGAATAGCCTTGATTACGGTCATCGAAATGGAGGATGTCATACCTCAGTAATAGCACTTTGGTATACTTGGCACTCAGTATTTACTTCAAATAGAAATACAAGCAATAATGCTTTTTACATTAACATTTGAAAGTATGTAGACCTTGCTTGCAATAAGATACCCTTCAGCATGGTTTCTCCCCTGAAAAACTGAAATTCTTAATAGGCTTTGTGGCAGCACGAAGTAAGACAACAGTGGTTTTTCAAGAGATCTAAAATATTAACACCAAGTACTAAAAGTGGCATAAGAATCAGTTTGTTGGATTTGGTCAGAAAACTATATGATCAGAGGCTCTTACAAAGTAAGGATCATCTCAGTTGATGAACTGATTGATGATGACAGTTGGTCATCTCTAGTCCAGCACAAGCAAACAGAGAAGCTTGGTAGATACTTGCTGTGTGTTAAGGGAATTGTATCACACAGACGTGCCGTATGTGCTGACAGTGAGCATAATGAGAATAAAATATCGTTTCTTCTACTGCGTTGACATAAGGTCAGATCTTCCATCCTTGTAAATTGTCCTAGTTACACTGCCCATAATAAAGGTATGGACATGTGCAACTACTGCAGAAGATACGGCCTATAAATTAGTTAATCCTGAAGAATGTTTATAACCCAAATGGGGCGATAACATAATTGGGAATTGACAAGCCTTCTGTTTGTTTCAGTCATGTAATTAATTAGAAAATATTTGTAAGACAACAGCCTTATCTTCTGCCCTTTTCAATGTTCTTTCACATGTGAAAAGCTTAATGATATAGTTGAATATAATTTCTATTGCATCTAATGCTCATTTCTCTTGCTAAGCAAAATGATTCTCTGTTTAGGGTTCACTGAGGAGTTACAAGGTTTGTGTGGGCTCTGCCATGAGTTTTCTTCTCTATGTTCTAAAAACAGACTGAAGAACAATGAGGATTCAAAAAAAAAAAGTGATGCCTAATCGAAAACACAGGATTCATTTCCAGGCAGATGTCATAATTGTAGGAGGACAAACCCAGACAAACAACTGAAAGAGGCTCTTGAGGTACACAAAAGGTATTTACCTCACTAGAAACAAAGAGGACCCACTGCTTAACTAACAGGCAGAAGGAGTTTTGCACAATTTGGAAGTGTAAAAATCATGGCAACTCACGCTCTGCCAGCTCCCTACCCACACACACCATGTCTGAACTGAAGAGCCTTGGGCTATTTCTACATTTGGACAACAGTCTTTTCCTTTCCCACATCTAGTACTGCAAGGTGAACACCATACAGAGAAGAAAGAAGGGCACAGAAGTGCCGAACGCTTTTAGTGCACCCTAACATGGATGGCCAGGCACAGGAGGCATAGTTGATGTCTGCACAGGCTATTCCTAGTCCCGTGGCAACACAAATCTCACTTAACACTGAGGAGGCAGCTGCACATCTCTGAGCTAGGATGCCCTCCACTGGCAACAGCTCCAGTTCTCAATATGCTGCTTTGTAGCTTGTCATTTGACAGCATCTCTGACCAGTGGTCAAAGTGAGGAGGATTTCTTTTCCCGATTTCTAAATACTTTTAGATATGGATCAGCTTAAGTGACTCTTCCCCTTGTAAATGGTTCAATATAAAAGATACAGGCTGCCAAAGGCTTCAGGCTACAACTCTTGTTAGTTTAAAAACTGGTTTAGGTCACTCTTTTTTTAAGTCGGTGATGGTGGGGGGGGACATGGTTAGGTGGGCCTATGTATGCCTGCCCAAAACGATCATTAGTCTCTTGGTTTTGGTGCTCCTTTGGTTCGTTTAAATAACCCCATCAGCTCCATCGTAGCAGCTCATTTCTCACAATTTCTGTTTTTCTTCCCTGATTTACCTTGTCAATATCTTCATGACTTTCTCACCATGGCCTTGACCAACTCCATGTGTTATTATTCTTCCCTCATCACCCATTTGTGCTAGTACACAGATTAACCTGACCCTAGTCCTAGTGTCTGGTCCATGGAGAAATGAGTACATGTATTAAGTGCTGGACATGAGTAATTTTTTTAATCTCGCCTTCAGATCTGTGTTTCTCTTGCGCTGATGACTGAATCCCTTTGCAGTCCTCTCCTAAGACATTGTAAGCAATTAAAAAGGGGTCAGCATTATTTGATTTCTGGAGACAGTGACTGCAGGTGCCTTTGTGTCTTTCATTAGTTCAGTGCTGTTCAGTGCTGAAGTGGGACGAATCAGCCAAGAATAAGTGTACTTGACTGGCCTGCCTCTGTCGCTAACATTAAATACAGCTCAAGAGGAAACTGTACTGGTGAGAATGCTGGTATTCAGAAAGATAAATACTGTCTGGAAGGAGCACTGGATGATAGCTGGAGCTTATACTGATGTATTAAGAGAGATGCACGAGCAAATTTTGTTGTGCACAAAGCTGTATTTGCACTCTGTGCTCTCCCTGTATCGAACCTACCCCTCTCTGTACCTCCTGAGGAAGGTACAGGGAAGAGAAACCTGTGACGGGACACCTAGAGCTGCTTCTGGGACAGTGCAAATAGTCAACAATACGAAGAAACATACCTCATGTATCCAAAACCATTAATATCTAATCCCTGAATGCTGGCCATGACAGTTCACCAGGATTACCACATGTAAAACCAGCAATCCTTAGGAATGTGTCCCTGTAATGTATCAAGACAGCACCACAAAAGCTTTTGTTTGGCAACGACAAACCCAAAGCAGAAACCACTGTGAAAAGAAAAAGACTCCTTCAAAGCATGGAGCTAATTATATAGTAAACTCTCTAATGAAGTAAGAGCTTTAGTGACTGTTTAGGAAGAAGTCAGGAATGCCTATGTTTTGACAACATGCATTAACAGATTTATTTGCATTTGTGTATTAAGATAAATGGCAGCAGAAAGATTTACAGGAATTTATACCCAGTGGTATAAACAAGCCTGAGATGGTCTTACAGAACCAAAAACAACTGGAACCAGAAAGACATTAAGTCTATCTGATGAAGGTAGTCAATTTAAAAAAGTGTTATGTCTAAAATGCTATGTCTGACAAGTACACTTGACCACATGACTGTGTAAAAACCTCATCTGAGATTGCTGAAAGCATTAAAAATATATTGCTGGATAAGGGTTAATATTAAACTGCATCTTACCTGACATATAGTAAACTCTTTTTTCTATTAATCTTATTAGACACTATAAAACTTTTCCAACCCCTTACTCCCTAACTTTTCCCAATCCCACCTTTCAAAAAAGGCAGCACTGCTGCAATCAAAGACCTGCTTCAAATCTCTAGCAGTCCCATTCATTTCCTCTATTGCATATTACACCTGTTTCTTTACAGGGTGATTTTGGCACAGGATAATCTTGTTGCCCTGTAGACAATCCTATTTCCTGGATACGCTCTCTTTAGTACATTCTTACCAAAAACGCTGTTAAGGTTCACCTCACACTCACTTCTGGTCCATTTTGTTAAATGAATCACACAAAGTCTGCAGCTCCCCTTTAGAGAGTAATAATGGCTTTACCAGTCAACAGTTGAAATATTTCACTGAACTACTCTCAAACCTTTGAACCCCATCTTAAAGCAACTCATTGTTATAAATACTAATTAAGTAATATATTTTGAGGGCAGGAGTTGAAAATAGATACAAGTAAAACAGGAATTACCACAAAAGCAAAAGATGAATAGTCAATTTACCTGCAGCAGGAGGCAATGCTTGATCTTCCATTAAGAGACATTAAACTTCTTGGCTAATTGTAAGAAGCAGGTAAAGGAGGAAATTTCTTAGTGAGCTCAATGGGGCATTGATTAAGCCAAAATCCTAAGATCTCCATCCCCAGTGCAGGTAAAGTATTTAATTTCAAGGAGAAAAAGTGACTTTCATATTCAGCTGGACTCCACAAAAGCTTCAATAGAATAAACTAAAAGTACTTACCCTGTTAAAACTTCAAACTGGAATATCATTTATTTCAGCTTTGTCTAGCCCTTCAATACATATTAAAAAACCCCACCAAAACCAAAAGCACTTTTCTGTTACAAAGTATGACATCAAACTCTTCTACACATACTGACATTATGTTGCTTTGTTTAATCTTAAAAAAAAATCTATTTTTTTATTGTTTGTATTTATATACAATCTCTATACTGTGTTTTATTCTGAAGGTATTAAACAGATACTAGAAACATAATGCCTCTTTACATTCAGCCTTAAAATAAACTTAAAAATATGTCTAGAAGATGGCACTATATGTGGCTACAGGTATCCCAGTTTTCTAACATTTTGGTTAACTGTGCTACATGAAATTAAGGATTATGACCTTCGGAAAGTAAGTGAATGAAAGCAAGAGCAGGCATTATATCTTTAAGTATAAGGGAATATTTATGTAGTCTTTATCTATCATTCATAACATGTAAATAGCAGAAAAGCATTTTGTCTCCAAAATTTTAAATACTCATTCCAAATTTAAGACCTCACATTATTCTATTGTGAATGTTAGGAGAGATGAAGGTTGAAAGTTTAATCTGCTTTGGAGTGACTTTCATTTTCACAACTGAAATGGTAGAAGAGAAAACAAACACTACAGATATGTACCTTGCCTAAAGTATGAGTCAAAAGCTTTTACAACTGAAAACCAAATGAGTACAAGTTCATTTTTTTTTGATAAAATATCAAAAAGGTGAACTCCATCTTGTAGAAGCAAGAGCATACTCAGGAAAAAAGAGTTCATACTTTCAACAGGCTTTCACCGAATGGATTGCCAAATGCCACAACAGTTTTAATAAACGTGTGACATCCATTTTAGGATAAGCTGTAAGGAAAAATATTATTCTTTTTTGCCTTCTAGACTTCTCATAAATTACGGATATGAGTAACTTTGTAACTCAAATGTTTTGAGTATGGAAAAGGCACACGGGCATCATCTTCCTCTCTTAAATACGTGGAGACAGAGCACTATGCTCTACAAAACGTTAGATTGTGATAAAATAGTATAAGAAACTAACCTGCAGAAAAGCAGGAGAAGTTGAGTATTTGATTCAACTGCTGGAAAATCAGAAAGACTAGTAGTACTAGTACAATGCAAACCCTAGCTGCTTAAAATCAGGGAGAAACAATGGGCTTGGTCCCCATATTACGTACAGGAAATAGGCTGCACCTTTTAGTAATAATACAGCAACACAACCAAGGCAAAAATGAAAACAGGACAGCACTGCATAGCCTGTACCTTCCATCTGACTGCCAATTTTGGTAAATTCTTTTTTTACCTCTTTCAAATTAAACAATTCTACTGGGGATGTTTTGCTCAGTAAACTGTTCTGGTAAGACACTAATTTTGTATTTTTCTGTTTTACCAATTCCAGTCGCATGCTGCCATAAATGTCACAAGAATATTTTTTATGTGAGGCTTATTTTCAGCTTGAACAGATTTTGATAATCCTGCCAGAAATCTTATGAAGACCTGAACTAGACGGATTAAAGACATTTAGCTTCCTCTCCTGAGTGAGTCTGGTGACCATGAACAAATCATATTCAGGCAAACTATTAACTTGACAAAAATACTAACATTTTTTGAGGGAGACTTCAAAACAGAATGACTGATGATTTTGTCTGTGTCCTTATTAGATGAAAACAGCACATCTTTCTCTGAGAGATGTGTATCTGTTTTATCTTTCTGCCCTGGTAATTATACAAAATTATAATAAAAACTATCCACAAAAATGTAAATAGTGGAAAGATTTGCTGATAGCAAAAGCAAGGATCTAGAGTTTGACATTTTGTTCCAACTTAACTTGAAAAACTCATAGCCTATAACTTACCAACACTCATTTTTAAATGCTCAATATCTGAGACTTCCAACATTAGCAAATAGAGCAAATAGAGCAAATTAGCAGGACAGGTGTTAATGGAATGAAACAAGTTGTGAGTATGACTTACAGAAATGAGGAAAGATGGATGACTAAATGCCTTACTTTGGATGTTGGACTGGTACAGAAAACCAGAACTAACAGTTAAAGAACCCCATGCCAGTTGTGACAGTGAAAGCAATTATTGGTGTCAGTTGAGAGGCAAAAAATAAAGGACAACGTAAATGAAATGCATTAGATTTGAATACTAAAACACTGTTACTAAGGTGACTCCAATTTCAAGATTTTTGCCTCTTGGAAAAAAGCAATAGCAATAGCAATTTCTCCTTTAAGGAGAGGAAAGCACCATCACTTACAGCAATGATTGCTCTTGATATTATTATTATTTGTTATTGTACCTTTGTCTAAAATGCCTTCTTACTAAGGACTGACTGATGCATAAAGATACCCAAAACATTTTAGTTCCTCTCTTTTGCTACTAAATTGTTCATTGCAGACCTCATATTCATTACAAGAGATACAAGTTTTATAGAACCCTTCCCTATTGAGAATGTTATCCCCACTACAGCAAACTGCTCTGGTAGCTATGTGGTTTAGTTTTTTTATCTTTTACAGATTTTAAGTATTTTCTACCACAATGTTGCAATTACTTTATTTTCTGATTTATGTTTTGGGGTGGTTTTTTTTGTTTTGTACAGGTTTCTTTGTTTGGGTTTTTTTGTTTGTTTGTTTGGGGTTTTTGGGGGTTCTTTTTGTTGGTTTGCTTTTTTCCAGCTTGAACACATTTGGATAATCTTGTCAAGAATCTGATTTAAGTAACCTATCAAATCTCATTAAAATCCTCGCTGTGCCCAGTTTATATGCCAATAACATGTCTATGGATCATATTTGCAATGGTTCATTAACTAAGTCTCTGATTACTTATGTCATATGTGCTGCTGTTAATCTATTACTTTTTCGTCTACTGCTGTTTTAATTAGATAGAAGAGAAATTTTAAAACATGCCAACTTGGACAGAAAACACATTCCAAATGTTATGCAGGTTTTCATGAACTCACACAAAAACACCAGATAAGGTGACAGTTATTTTAAGGTCAACTGGAAACGCTAGGGCTCTGCATGACACTGCAGTGCTGTAGTTGATGATGGGAAGTAAAAGCCAAAGAGCCGGAGTTCTGGCTGTCACCAGTGGGTTGTAAATGGATACTGCTAAAGACTGAAATACACCAAATATAAACCACAGGTCCAGCACGGACACTAGAACATCACTTCATGTCAGGATACCTTTTCCACTAGCTTGCCAGAGACTCGCTGCCTGAGGAAAGGAGTTAAGACTTTATGGCAACTGCAAAAGGTCGCAGAAGCAGTGACTGTTAGACAATATATGGACACGATACTTACAGAAAATATGTATAAGCAACTAGGGGTAAAGATAACCAAAATAATAGCTGTAAGCACTAGGATATCTGTCTGGTCAATCTATAATGCTAAAGAAGAGAAAAGTGTTGTTACCTATGAGCATGCCTGAGAAACCAGCAGGTCAAGAGACACCTGTGGTCGACAAAAGAGTTATGACACATTAATAAGTAAGGGAGAAAAGATCAAGACTGTAACACTCTCTCTAGTTACCTTTCAAATATCAAGCGTGCTGACTTTTTTTGGTGGGTTTTGCTGCTTTTAAACAATTTGGCAAAACTCAAAACTATCATCAAGAAAATGGAAACTTCATTAATAGAAGTAAAATACAAAATGGCATTAAGCTTATAGATATATAACAGATACGTAACAAGTTTTAAGTGAATTGCATATAAGATACAGATATTTTGTACTTAACAGAAAAAAAGTTTGTGTGAAAATTCAACACTGCAGCTTCCTTCTGAATGGAGTGTAACAGCTTTCCTTAAGTCAGATGGACTCTAGAAACAGCAAGTTGCCATTACACAAGCAATTCAATTAAAGCAATCTTTTGAGATTTAATAACTATTTTCTGTAATGATCATAACTGCGAGAGAAGAAGAAACAAAGTGTTCAGTTTTATTGCAATAGTTTACACTCTGCTTCACTCTGCTGCCTCACTAATTTATAAGCTATATGGTCAAGAGTGAAAAAAGAAGCAAACTCAATTATAAACTATGCAGCACAAGGAATATTCTGTTTTCTATTTATTCTGGTCTAGTTCCAAATATAGAAAATGGGTTTTATATTCTTAAACATACCACACTAATCATTTAGGGCTAGAAAAATGCTACTCTGTATAAAGACATAGAAAAGATTTAGTCCTGTATTTTAAATATAGATCCATTTGGAAGCCATTGCAAGAACAGCATCTCAAGAAGTCAGCCTGAAAAAAGCCCACACATGAGAACCACCCTCTGCAAGTCACTAAAACAGAGGTAGAGTCTTTATTACAGCCAAAGGTGGTCTCTGAGCTGGCAGAGTTCTGTCTTGTTCCCTAGAAGGGAAGATTTATATATTCACCTTATCTGTAGCTCTCTGAAGTTACCTATATCATCTAGTCAGGACCCAACCACTTTCAGCATGTTTGGGAGGTATTTTGCCCACAACTAGGTATTTGGCACTAGACTGACTGCTCATTACAGAAAATTAAGTGACAGACTCACTACCATTCTCAGCTTCCTAGGAAGCACTGTGCTTTTCTCTCCTCACCCTCTTACTTTACCTGTACCTACTTTCCCTTACTTTCCCTCATTCCCTTGTCCCATATATTTCACAATATCCTCCATCAGTATTTCTGATATGTCTGTCCATATGTCAGATGGTGCTGATATGCCGACTGACTACTTCTGCTAATGGCCATCCCAACCAAACCCATTCACACATCCATCCTCACTGGATATGCAGGATCTGTCCTAGTCACTCCTGGAAGCAAACGAACCTGTACCATGGGACACAAAAAGCTTCCTCAGACTATCACTCACCTTTGAGGTAATATCCTCTTACATTTGACAAATAGCACAATAGCAACTAGACTGAGGCTGTACTGCACAGAGACTTCAGAAATAGCATCTCCCATCCGTAGGGGGGATCTCCCATCCTAACTGTTCTGCAGGGTAGATGGGGAGGAAGGCTGAAGAGAAGAATTAAGAATTCATTCAGACAGAGAAAAAGCTCAAAAGGTTTGAATTTGGTAAAGTATTTCAAAGCCAGTTCCCTACATACTGGTCTCTATGTAGGAAATGCAAAATGTAAATCCCATATTTCACAGCTCCAGCTGTGAGCAGGAGCAGAGGGCATAAAGTACAATACACTCCTAGACTCCCTTCTGAGAGCAGCAATATGAGGCAGGTCTGTGGGGATTATCAATAAAAGCCTTTGAAATGATCCCTACTGCCAGAAGCTCCCTTGAGTGACTCGCTTTCACCCCCAACATTCAAAAACGGATATATTAGAATTAGATGTAGATACAAGAAATTACAACATTGAATTTTGAATACCTGCCACACGAGAAATCACTGTAACTTAGAGAGGAGACAACAGAAAAGGAATACACCATCAGGACTGCTCTCTATCTTTTCCACCAGAATAAATGGGAGGCATGAAACAAATTAACATGGGGTAGGTTCAAAACAAACAAAATGAGCTGTTTGATCAGGCAGTATGTATTACGCACTGTGGAACTTAGTTTTGGAAGCCGGCAGAGTTCACAAAGCAATTAAACAAACCAACAAACCAGTTATCCAGGAAAGGGTGTTTAACACAACACCATCCCCTCTGACTCCAGAAGCCTTTAAGGTAACAGAATGTTCTATGAGAATCACTACATGCTTGCCTTGTCATTACAGTCTTCCCTATGTTCTCATGCTTTGAAATTTCAGTGAAATTAACTCATTATGTTTCACACATTTGAGAGTAATAACCTTCTTCTATAGTAAAACAAGTGCCCTGAGCAGGTAACTGCTTTTTCTTGCCTCCTTATATCACATTTTCTGAATGGGCACTTTGGAGCATAAAGATATCCCATGCGTAAATCACCCAGCCCAGCATCTGAGAAAAGCAAGCGTATAATACAAAATCAGAGTTGGCTCGGCATCTTTATGAGACTGCTGATATACTTTTCACTCCAGAGCTATGATGGTGCACATTTTGTGAAGAAGTGATATTCGAGACTCCTTCTGCATACTCTCAACAAAGGAATGATCTGCAAAGATACAAAAACAATAATCCTAACAGAAGAGGGGAATGGTATCAGAGAAGCTCATAGGAGGCCTGCATATAATCTCCTATCACTAGGATATAAACCTAATAAATCCGTATCATTCACAGTACAAAAACCAAACCAAAGAGCAGCAAGGAAATCTGAGATTTGCAAATCTTGCTAAAGTTGTCTCTTCCCCTAGAAAATTCTTCAAACAGGTTGGTAAATAGCAAACAGCTCTTTTGAAGAATTTCAGAGGCCTTCCTCTCAAATGGGAGGGACTGGCAATCTCCCAAAATAGGCTTACTACTATTGTGCTGGCTTTCTTCCCTTCTAAGAGAGAAAACTCCAGCCTGCAGACTGTGAAGAAATCAAAAAGGCACTGAAAACCACAGGGTGCGACCCCAGCTAAAGGAAAAAGAAAAGACGTTGTATTTTGCTTCCTCAAACCAAGGGCAGAGAAATCTTGCTTTTGTGATTGAGTGTTGATTCTTTTTTCAGAAGTTTCCCAAGTCACCCAGATGGTTTTTGTAAGCATACATAGAGCCCTCACAGGCTGATGTCGCACATGACAAAAGCAGACAAATGAACAAAAATGAACAGGAAAGCAAAGCCAACAAAAGCTCTGGTGTTAAATCTCGGAGGTGTGCTATTTGTCTTCATCAAGTTTGTCAATTCCAGGCTCTGACAGTCCTACATAGGTACAGAATGAAACAGTGCTAGTAATGGCAATAGAAGTAAATGTGACCAGGTTTTGGGTCTCCACAAAAATTATCGTACCACCACGAATATCAGTGCCTCTAAAGGATCAGATAACCCATCTTTTCAGCATTCTTTAATGATTCCTCTAAATAATGTATTTTGCCATTTAATATTTCATTTACTTTTGTGATCAAGTTACATAATGCATACATCAAATTGCACAGCCCGCTGATTCTTCATTGACTTATGTACATATTTTTCTAGTCAAATTGTTATGCATATGATAGATTAATTTGCATATTTTAATAATCAGGGTGCATAATTTACTACTTTAGTTTGCACAGTTTAGCAGCAAAGATCTGCGTTTTGTTGATCCATTTCTGCTTTTAGAGTTTCAATTGACTGCACCTTCCAAGATGAGTTACTGTACATACATTAACCACTGACATTTTACAAAGCTTTACTTAACAGAATGCCTGTTTCAGGAGTTGGATGCCTCTTATGTGCTTGCTGAGCTGCATACCTTGCCAGCTGAACATACTTCACCGCTGGAGACTTCCAGTCATCACAAAGTTTCCCGTGCTTTAATGCACAAATGCATATCCCAGATTAAATTATATATGGTTCTGGTGAAGACACCTATTTTGCAAAATAAGACTGAGCTGAAAATTTAAACACTATGTCATAAATTCATAGGATCACAAAGTAGTTCTCATCAGTGTGGTTTCATTTTGCTTATTAGAAATTAATTCTACCATCCATAAACCTGTAAAAATCACTATATATGTTACTTTAAGGTGGGTTCATTTTTTCTTTTATATATAGATGAGCATTTGTCTTTTTACTTCTAGGGGTGAATATACTTTTCTCTCAGAGAACACAGGATGCACACTAACATGGTAACAGCTAGCAAAACTTCTCTTACTAGGGCATGCATCAGGAAATCTGCTGTCTCTCACAGACACCTTCCACTTTTATGTTACAAACTAATACCTTTTCCAGGAACATGAAAAACACAAAAATCTGAAGTGTGTGTGTCTTAATGCCAAGTACTCACCAGAAAGACTGATGTTTGTGATTGTGATCCAGCCTCTTCCCAGGAGTCATGTTTTTTTCTGTTAAGTCAATTTTTGTCAAGTATGATGAGCCACTGAAACAGAAAACAGAGTTGAAAAATACATGGGTTAAGTAAACTGATTTTGCATAGAACTTCAAATACCAGTATAGATTTTAATTACTAATGTTTAGATCAATAAATTCTGTGTGCTTTCAGAACATAGAAAGCATACTTTCCTAAGAAACAAATTATTGTGCCTTGATAGCCAAGACAAAATCTGCTCGACTTCAGGACAAGCAAATATTTAAAGCTGTTATTTTTGAAAAATTGTCCTGTTTCAAATTCAAAATCGGGTGGAATTGAGACATAAAACCGGGACTCAAGAAATTTGTTTTTCAGTATGACTTCTTTAAAGGAGATTTCAAATGAGCCAATCAACAGGCTGCAGTCACAGCAATAGCTCTTTCATATTTCTGAGCAGTTTATTCATTTGGCTAAAATCATCTTTATTACACATAGTGCCTAAGCGTTACTTCCTAAGATGTTTAATACATGTTGCAGAAAACTGTATTTTCTAGCATAAACAGAAATGGCTTAATGGGGACAAGCATGAGTGCCTGCAGAAAGCATGATCAACAGCTAATTAATAGTGGTTTTCATGGCCTTCTCAAAAAGTTGCTTGGGAAAGAAAGATTCACCACTAGATATGGCAATGGTGAACTGAACTCTTTAGTCTGTGAGAAACCTCTTTAGTATACCTTGATCTAAGAAACAACTTTAGAGTAAGCAACAGGTTCTATCCCTCAAAAGATACCTGCAAGGCCTGGATTACTACTTCTTAAGATTACAGTAAAGACTCTGATTGACTTCTGTAACACATATTGAAGTGCCTTTGGTTTTCTTTTCGTGTTCTGAATGGAGAGCCTTTAGTCTCCCCATTCTTATCTCAATGCTGGGAAGAGAAAACATCTAATGAGGCTATCACCCCTTTTCCTCTGGTGCAAGTACAATGCCCTGTATAACGGCATCATTTAAAACGAAGGCAAATTGAAAAATAACTCCTTTTCTTCCACATTCCTCAATACTTTATGAACTCCCTCCATGCTCCAAATCATCCTCGCTCCAGTCAAATCCTTCCTTTGCTCAAAACCCCTGCAAACCCCTACCTTTTCCCAAACCCCTGTAATATGGAGCTGGTTTGTGCATTTGGCAGATGACAGCTTCAGAATTCTCAGCACAAACCATTTAGAGTATTTTCAGTCTGAACTGAACTTGCCTATGCTGGTCATACAGGCTTATTCATATTTTGCAATTGTTCATATGATTTGTACTGAGCTTTAGTAAACTTGTCAAGCCAAAATCCATAAAAAAACCCCAAAACAGTGCACAGACATACTGCCATAAATACTGTCACAGCACAGTTCTGGTTTACTAAGTTCATTCCATTATTTCAGACAAAACTGATTACTTTTACTTCTGTGCAATAATCTTTATAAGCATCACTATTTTCAAAACCACTGAATTTTTTGTAAGCTCCCACCCCATCCCTGAAATTGTGGAATAAAGAAAATAACTGTTCTGAGAGGAGCAAAATCACAGCACATGAATGATTACCCAAGAAAGGGGGATTTTTTTTTCTTGCTTGGCTGGGTTTTTTGTTTATTTGTGGGTTTTTTTGTTTTTATTTTGTTCTGTTTTGTTTGTGGACTTGGGTTTTTTGTCTGTTTGCTTTTGTGGGTTTTTTTTTGGTTTGTTTGGGTTTTTTTTTTTGTCAAAACTAGGTATTACAATGCAAGCAAAACAGGAGCTCAAACATGTATGTATGAATAGACAGAGAACAACATTTCTTTCCAGTTTCACAGAATCTAAGATGCAGTCATGGGTTATAGTTGCAGGAGCCCAGAAGGTGCAAGGTCTGGGGCAAATGAATGCCAGCCAGCATCTAGCCCCACTTCAGCTTATGCCACTGATTTGTCAACTATCTCTATTTCCAAAACTGCACAGTAGTGATGATCTTCATAATTAAACATGAGTAAGTCTAAAAAGTTTCACCTCTGGCTCAAAGCATATAGTCCATGCAAAACTGAACATGCCACACATCACCTACCAAGCACACCTAGTATTCAACTAAATCTTAACAGCTTTAAGTGTAAATACTCACTATAGTAAACAAATACAAGTTTATAGGTAAAATGAACTTTGAGAGAAGGCTTTTGACAGAATATATGGGATTGTCCTCTTACTTTTGATTACCGTGTGTGATCCATTATCTTCCTACCAAACAGCTATAGCCCAGTAAAGCTCCAGAAGACAAAACTCCAATAACCCACACTGATACACATCATAAAAATCTAAAAAGAAAAATTAAAAGTGAACTTGTATAAAGGTTCTCAATATTCTCATGTTTATGTCTTTAAAATATATGCAATATTTAAAGTGCCAGATTTTATCCTCCTCCATTTCTTTTATGCCTTTAAAACAAGCTTCAAATACAGAAAGACAACTCCTTGTACCAATGTCAAAATCACCCAGATAAAGATTAGGTAGATGACATCACAGTTCATGTCTTTTTTGTGTTATTTTTAGTTGGGTGATGCTCAGATGATACATGATGCTGAAGTGCCAGCCTTTTAATTAGGCATATATATCTTTCCTCTAAAGTATTTGTCTGTACATTGAGAGGGCTATTAAGTCTCTCCAACAGCCCACCACATAATTATACACTGAGGGTAAAAGAAGTGTTCCATCAAGAATTAAGTCCATGCTCTTAAATGCACCCTGAGCCAATAAAGGAGGAGGAGTATTAGGAAGAAGAGGATGTGAGCTTAACAAGTCTTCCAGAAAGAAGAAATGGGATGAAAATATATTAAATGTAAATGGAATTCCATTTTTAGCATGTGGTCAGTGATGTATGAGCTCAGAACTGAACTCATCCTGCGTGAAAAATAGGAATGGCTGGAAATCAGCTGCGCTACCAAATGGAAAATCTCAGAAGAAAGCACCACTATGGCTCAGCTCAGCAGATTTACATTAGGAAGAAAACATCTCCTCTACTACCCAGATCTCTTTTGCTTAGCCTAGCAGTATGTATTAAGTATTTCAGCTTGGGTGCCAAAATCACTTGACATCAAAACCATAGATCCTAAAACAAGAAAAGGAAATGGAAAGACAACATCAAACCAGGTGCCTAAGATGTTTAAATAAATCAAATCACCATCAGAAATAAGAGCATGCTTAGAGGTTAAATGTGTATTTCACAGTATTTTATGATCTCAAATAATACAGACTTGATTTTAAAAAAACAGTAAGGATAACATATCTGTTGGAAAATTGTAAGGTAGACGTTCACCTTTAAGCACTCAGCCTGAAAACCACACGTGTGCATGTTTATTGTAACCTTCAGTTTAAATGGACTGGAATCAGTCCATAACCTTTTCTGTCACAAATTAAGATTCCTTTAAACATTTATTTAAAAGGATACATACAATTCCTCAGAAAAATATGCAGTGTTAAGGGTTCCTTATTATCATTTCTCACTTTACTTTATGAAAGCAAATGATAATACGAGATTTTCTCCTTTCTTCAAAGGTTACAAAACAATGCATAATAAATCCTCCCAGCTGTTTCATATTTGACTTTATCTATATTTATCCATCTTTCAAAACTGAGCTTGAAAGGTTCAAGACAGCAAGTCACTTTCTCAAAATGTCCATTTTAAACTGAACTGCTATTTTGGTTTATTGACCCATTGTAAAGCTGACAACTTCACTTCTCTTTAGAAGCCAAAGTGGAGAATTGAATTTATCCCTTTTAGAAAAATCAGTTCAATAACATTCATTTTTGTGGTTGAAGACAGAGCTCTCAGATTAGTTTCACTATTCCAGGCCATGGGAAGTTTGTCTTCAACATTCTGCATACTCACCTGTAGCAGAATGGATGCAAAACATGCTTTTCCATTTAAAGCAAAAGAATGCAGAATGTGTTTACACTTAATCACATACATCATATAGAATCATTGCCTCCCAAAGATCCTACTAGAATCCAGTCTCTAAATAAAGCTCTATGCCCTCCGTATTGCCCTGTCATAGGCTATGCTGTCCTATTTTATCACTATAATGTTCAATTACATCATGATTTTTAATAGAGGGTGTTGAGAAGTCACATTGCCCTTGAGTAAGTATGAGTTAAGACTTTATTTTAGCACTTTGAAAACACAGAAGCTATCAACATACTTAGATGATGTAGGATGTATGTCCCTATGCAGTTCTCCAACAGGAAGATCACCATTACTTCCAGGCTGCTGCAGCGATCAGTAACTAAGTGGATACTTAGTATGCAGAAGCCCTAATATTAAGATGAGCTAAAAGGCTGCAATGGCAGCTAATCTGCACATGAAAGTGCAAGTGAGATAATTTTTTGGGTGTTTTCTAGGCATTTACAGGGCTAGTTGTCATCTGACATGATTTTCAAATTAAGAGATCGGTTTCTCTGCTGAAAAGACCTTAGAGCAGGCAATATTTTAAAATTGGTTTTAAAAGGATAAAAAAATAAGGTATCCAAAATTTTAGAAATTAAAATAATTGAGAAATCAGAACCCTAATTTCTGGGAGTACTCACACATCACTTTGTACAACTATATTGTAACACACATGGAAATGAGCCTTCAAGTACATAAAACATCTGGCACGCAAGTGAAGCTGAGCAACTTCTCATACTCTTCTGCTCAAAACTGCATAGAGGAGACCCTTGAGAATCACCAGTAAGCTCAGATTTTTGGCAGTCATCACAGATGCAAAATTAATTCACACACTTGTGGATGAAATTTCTGACCCCCAGGCAGTATGGCCCTTACTTTTTATTGTAAGGATATTTACCTACCTAGCTAGTACATACAGCTCACACAGCACTTCTTATTAGATGGGTTAGCAATAATCCTTGTCTATGAATATCAAAAGCATACTAGTCACTATCTACGACCATCTGATAAATGAATTTCCCTTTAAAGTGCATTGAAAACAATATAAAAAACATGCTACGTAAAAAAACAACAGGAAAAAAATGTTTCTAGCAGAGACTTGTGAAGCTGTTCTTACAGACGAGTATGCATCTAAATACCTACTGAACTATTTCTATTATACTAATTTTATATGCTAAGGTACAATGCAGTCAAAAAAGCCTTATCAGAGGGCATGTATTTTAACACTTTTAAAGGGCTTTGATACCTTTTTAGGCCATCATTTTTGCTAACTGCACAGATTCGGGGACCATTTTTCAGTTATAAATGGTGCTTTCAGTGTCAGAGAAATGACTCATGCTGAGTCACCTGCAATAACACAAAGGAATGTTGCACATCAAAAAAGGGAGTACTAGAAGAAATGTTTATTTCTGAAGTCTTATACACTGCCTGCAAAAGAAAATCTTAATTCATGTAAGAAAGCAGAAAGTTCAGAATTCACATCTTAATGTGCATTGCTTGACAGAAAGTAAAAACTAAAAGTGAAGAAAATATGTAAAAGCTAAGAAATATTCAAAACAAAAAAAAGAATAACAGTTGTACTGTATTATATATAGAATAATTTAAAACAACATTATTTGATAAGCAAATTTAATTCCATCAAATCCTATTTATCTGCACATAGATAAATAAAAAGTATTTCCATCAGTATAAAACCCGGTGGACAGTAGAGATGCAGCCAGACCAAAAAATCTGAAATATTTAAAGTTCAGATTTATTTAGAAATTAGCCTTCAATTCTCCTAAATTACATTATTTACCTATAAATTATAACATAATAGGAATGATCTCAGCCCAGTCAGAATGCACTATGTCGGGAAAATACACATTTTTGTAATTTATACTAGACTATAGTTTGTTGTACATTTAATTTCACAGATTTACTATGTGTGGCTTCTTGATTTTCCTTTTTCTCTCCATTTACATAATTTCAAACTTGTTTCCCCAGTTCACTTCTCTGATCCATGGCCCATCCCTGCTTTCCCTTCTTCAATAATTAAATCTCTGCCTTCGTGACTGAAGCACAACTACGCTTTTCATTAGAGCAACTCTATTATTTTTAACTTTGCTTTTGTTACAGATTCATGAAATGCCTTTTGAAAATTTTAAAGAGGACACATACTTGAAGAACAGATTAAAAGCAGAGGAAAATTGAGAGTAATGAGCTCATTTTCAGATAAAAAAACTCATTAGCATGCAGCCTTTTTGATTTCTGTCAAAAAAAAGTGGTCCTGGGTGCAGCTCCCACTGTTGCCTTCAGGAAATGTCCCATTACTAGAGTGTGTGTGTGGTGGGGTGGAAGACAGGGGGAGGAAGAGCCTTTTATAAGTATTTCTTTTAATGAAAGCTTGTTTCATCACTGAAAACCCATTTTAGAGGTGAATTAGGGGAAGCAGTTCTATTATTGTTTTGAGTTTTCTTTTTTCTATCCTGTTCCCAGAATATCCTTAGAAGAGTTGTGTGGTTTCATCACCACCGGGGGGGGGTAGAAGAAATGGGGATAATGTTTCAGAAATTCCCTTAGCATGTTACTTCAGATTAGCCAGGCACCTAGTGGCTATATTCCTAATCTTGGATTCAAGTGCAAGAGCCTCAAGTGCCTGTCTGAGATTGATTGATTTTGGGTGGCTCCTAGTTATCATTTAGATGAGAAATTGTGTCTTGGATTAAGAATTATTTCTGGTGAAAGCTGTTTCAAGACATCTGTTTTTACAAATTGACAACAAGGAAGAATAAAAAAGAAGCAAATTATTTTGGTAAAACATTTTTCATCCACAATTCCCTTGTGGTGAAATATATCTAGCCAGCTGTAGTCTGAAGTTTGCTGCCACTAAATTGAAGACCATTCAGCTGTCTTTCAGTATATCTCTGAAGATACGTACAACCTACAGCCATAACATTTATGACAGAAAGAACTGTTGCATCTTATTTCCCACTTATTTATGTTGTTGAAAACCAAGAATTACCTCTCTTGTGACAAACAAAAAAACCAGTTACAAATACCTCTAATTACTTTTCTCATATAATAACCTCCCTCTCATACATATTATAGACAATAACAACATAATGTTTTTTCCCATACAAATAAATGAATAAGAATTATATCCTGGAAACAGATTATAAGAAAATGTTTTTCAACTGCATGGAAAGGTTATTGCTGACTTCCATGAATTTGGAATGAAGTTCAGATACAAGATGATGATTGTGAACCATTAATGAATAACATCAATGGCATCGTGAACAAACTATGGATGACAGTACATATGGCATCAGATGAAGCACAGATTATTCTCAAGCATATGGAAAACCCACCAAATTTTCCTCTCAGCTGTGCCTACACAAGCTCTGTTAAGACTGTTCAAATTATTGCAGATTTAGCTCATCACTTCTAAAAGAGCTACCTAAAACTGCTGGGAAAAAAAAATCAGATCCCAAGAACAATAGTGAAGAGCAATTACTTTGGGTTTATTCCTGTTTATAATAATATATTTTACTGTTCATTAATAATTAAACAGCATTTAAAATATACCTGGATGTATACTCTATTCTGGTATGCAACAAATTAAAAGATGTGATTTTTATTTTCTGGGAACACAAGTAGCAGACATTTCAAAACCATCTTTGTTAGTTCCCACCAACAAAGACTTATTTTGCAAAACCTCCTCTTTTATATTAACTTTGCTTTCCAAATAATTTATGAAAATCCATAAAATAGAAAATTAATGTAAAGATTACTAGGCTATCAGAAGAAAAAGCGACATTTGATGCTGGAATTCACTGGAGATTTCTCCAACTCTGCATAGATATATTATGCAGTCCTCTACTCAATGCATTTTAATACTAAATGTACAGTTGTGCGGTTTTGTTGGTTTTGGGGTTTGTTTGCTTGGGTTTTTTTTGTTTTCTGTGGGTTTTTTGGTGGGTTTTTGATGGTTTGGTTTGGTTTGGTTTTGGGGTTTGGGATTTTTTGTTGTTTTATTCTGTTGTGGGTTTTTTTTAAGGCACATATGAATATACTTATCCATAGAAAACCTTTATATCATTGTAAGACTAGAGAAGTAAAAGACTTATGAACAGGACTACGTATCATTTTTAAAAAAAAATAAACTGAATTACAAAAAAAAAACAATAAAATTGCATTTTTATGACATATACCAAATACTTTTGCAGCAAACTTACTTAATTTGCTTCAGAAATGAAAACAGGATTTTTACCATTTTGCTGCAACCACAACATCCTCAAGCGTTGAAGGAAAGAAGAATAGGATTTTGTTAACATATCACATCAAATGCATACTTTGCTTGCTAAATATTTTTTTTCTTGACGTAAGAACACAAAGTTTAAGTAATTTTATCTGTTAGTCAGTTGAAGTCGTTGGTCTTTTCCACATCAGTTTCTCATAGCAGAGAAAGAATATATCCTTTTATTTCTCCACTGCCCCCAGTTTAGCAGACAAGATGACTACGAAGACCTGTAAGTATGTAATTAGGGATATCTAAGTAGCTATGTGCTTCTACTTCAAATCACAGTCTTGCAGGAATCCTTGGTGTTTTTATGAACAGCTCACTTTAGTAAGTTTTGTAATGTGTCTTTTCACAATGCTCTAATGGCAGAAGTATCTGAAGAACTTTCAAAATACATTTCCAGTTCTGACATGTTACATAAATATGTATTGTATATTAACACATTTCATCAATAGTGGTACCACATCAATCAAAATATGCTGTATAAAATGCTAAGATAAAAACAGTATCAGTACAGTTTCCTTTAAAAACACAGGTGATTCCTCCTAACCTCCTACCTCATTCATTCAAAGTCATAAATGGCAGAGTTCAGTGCTTCAACCAAGATGAACCCTTACTGGTGAGAAATGGGGGAGCAGCTACCAATGAGAGTTCCTCATAATCCAGAAAGCAAACTGAAGCAATAGCACTCCACAGTGAGAAAGGAGGAAAATAGGTACGATCAGAACAGTGGGCTTCAGCTTCTCAATTTGCAAGCTCCTGCATGTTCTCCAGAAGCATAGCTCCCTCTAAATTCAGGACCATGAAAACCCCTGGGCTTTTTTTAGTTATCTTTTCCTTCCTTCTCAGGAATGGTCTTGGAATTTGAAAGCTATGAATAATAACCAAGCAGATTTATTTACTCAAAAACCTTTCTGACTTTCAACAGTGACGTTTATGAAAACAAAGCCGGTATGAAGGAAGTATAGGACAACTAAATACTTTTAGGAAGAAAGACAGTTAAAATTTTTTTCACTTATAAATATTCAGGTGACCTATTTGTGGAAAATACAGTAAATAAAGGAACTAACTTGGGGTACCAAATTAGTTCGTAAGAGCCACTATTTCATTTTTTTCCTTGTGATTTTCAAAGTGTGAATGACCTTTTTAAAGGAGAACATGAAAACCATGAATGAAGTCACTGGAATAAAAGTAATGCCAGTGCCTCTTACAGCACCAAGAATTCCTGACCTAATCTTTAATCTTTTACACAAAATGAACCTGATCTTTAACTTGCTACCTTGAATAATTCACACACACTCCAATTCTTTTTATGGAAAGAAAGTTTCCTCCTAGGAACTATGCCAGCATGTAAAAATCAGTGAACTCAATCATATAGTAATCAATTCCTTTCAAAACTGCACTCAAAACATTCCTTAATCAACACATTAGGTCAATTTGTCCATGCCAGAACTACATCAACAAAATTAGCATCTTAGTACATTTCTAACTGTTATTTCCTGACTGATGTTTTAGGTTAAAAAGAAAACTCATTCAACCAAAGCTGTAACAACAGGAGTAACTAGCCTCAGGGTCATGGAAACTATCTGTTAGTTTGCTGATCGCTTTCACTATGCACTTTTGAGGCACTGTATCTCTGAGCCTTGCCTGGTACTGAACATATGACAAGGTCCATTTGTTTTGCTCTGAGTGCTCTCTTCCTGTCCACCTTTCCTCAAGTCTGTGCCATTTTTCTTAGTTGCTTGGTGTAGTCAAATTTGCTATGCCCACACACAGCCTGCTACATTCACATTGCTTATGCTAAGATCATAAAACTGTTACTTCTGCTAAAACTGATACATAAGAAAACCATCAAAGCTCTATTTTGGCTGCAGCATCACCTGTTGTTCTAACACAGGTTCTAAAAAGACAAATAAATACCCAATAGTAGTTTGTGGGGTTTTTGTTTGTTGGTTTGGGTTTGTTGTTGGGGTTTTTTTTCTTAAAAAAAAAAATAAATAAATATGCTGTTCTCTTCAGCTCTAAAGGAAGCTATAGAAAACACTGTTAAATTTCCATATGCACTGGCAGGATCAGTATTTCACCCATAGTGTATGGATCGCATATACATATAAAACTACTGTGATAAGCTGGCTGTCAGTGTTATGGTACACAATGGCCCCATTCACTACTCAGACTCATATTATTATGCAGTGATACTTTGAAGCCAGAGAATTGAGGAACAGATAGAAGACAGTAGGTAGGCAGTTATACTGCCAAAGAGCTAATAAGAGTTTATTTGGTCTTGCTCTGAGCCTGAGTTCGTTCTAGGAAAGCAAAACAGATGGTGGTAGAAAGACAAAGAAAGTGCCATTGGTACACAATGTCCCACTCAGAGTCAGACAACCCTCCTTCCACATAATTTTCTTGTGCCTTGGGCTCCCTGTCAGTTGATATCTGCGCCTTCAGAACCATCTAGCCAACATAGTAGTGGCAGAATTTAGGCATTTAAACTTGACTGGAGGAATTCTGAAGATTTTACGTGGATACAAGATCGGACAAAAGTTTAAATTCCTGCCTCATTTTAAGATATGAATATATAAAACCAGGATGCATTTCTTCCATTAATTTGAGTAGCATGACGTACGCATAGAATAGTGGCCTGAATCTTTAAAGGGCAAAATGATCTTAGTGAAATCCTGGACAATACTGAAAGCAAAATCACAATACATTCCAGCGGGGAGAAAACTTTGTTATTTTCTAATTTTTTTTTAATCAAGAAGCATACACTATTTTTAAAGACCTCATCCTTCATAGTGAGATGTAACCATCTGTGCTTTACCTTTATCATCTCACCATTTTGCATAGATAAGTTATACCTGCATAGCAGTCAAAATATTGACGAAGCAAATAATCAAAATTGCTCAAAGGTGTTACGAATTTTGCACACATTTTTCCACATTCATAAAAATTACATCAGTGTCAGAGTTTAGGAAAAAGCATATAAAACATTTTTGATCCATTATTCTAGTGCTTCATTAATATTCTATTTTTAACCTTTAAATGGTATCATTAATTTTTATAATTATATTTTTCAAAAGACTGAACATTGCAGCTGCCTTCAAAAAAAAGTTACACTTATATGATACAGTTGCCTATATCTGCTATTTTTTAATTATTCATTTACTTACTTCTCTGGACACTGATGGAAAAATACTGTTATTTGCTGCAGTAGAACTGGCCAGCAATCAGGTCTGTTTTCAAGGACATTGATTAATGGATGAGCATTGTTCCTAAAACACAAAGAAATCACATTCAGATCTATAATGCAGAAAGCAAGTGTACAAAATAACTATCTTTAAAATAAAAGCAGTGAAGAAATAGACAACTTAACCCTCTAGTATTAACTCTCTTTATCAAGTCTGCCAGAACTGCTATGCTGTCAAAATAGCATATTTTACAGAAACTTCAGGAAACAAGACTTAAAATAAAAAAAATAATTGCCAAAAAAGAGAAATCTTTATTTGAAGTCCTGCTCTGATTTTTCTAATTTTTTAAATAAATGTTTAAGGATCACTCTTCAAATGTGTGGCCTGATTCCAGCCATTGGCAGCAGCACTATGCCCTAGCAGTGGGCTCTAAGCAACACCCACAGAAAAATCTGAAGCCCATGTAACATGCCAGCTCAGTCTTTCAAGCATAGGTACAGATCTTGAGCACCTAACAGCAGTCAATTTGGCAACCATCCCACTTACTACTTTTAGTCTTACTCCAGCTTCTTGTTTTTACTTTTTTTTTTCCAGGCAGCAAAAGCAGCAGGAAAGGAGAAAGGCCGGCATACAGCCAGCCTAGAGATCTCCACTCTACTGCCACCACTCTAACATTTGAAAAGTCACTGATGCCTACCTATCACCAGCACCTTCTCCACCTCCAAACTGAATCACTGAAGGCCACCCACATCTCTTAAAAGTGCAATGCTCCTGTAAAACAGTATCTATCCTTGCACAGTAGCAGGTGGAAGAAAAGCTGGGCAGGAAGAGAAACCTGAAGTATATAATTTGTTCTGTCATAAGAAAAAGAAAAGTCATTCGACTGGAGTAAGTTACTTTAGAAAAGGAAAGCAGAACATGAGAGTCTGGACACTGAATTTCCTGGAGAGGTGGGGAATTGGGTGATGTGAAGGCAGATTAATCACTACCTCCATCACCTCCTTCTGGAGTTTACCCACTGTTCTTGCTATGACTGGCCCACTTACTCCCATCTGACTGCTAAATGTCCCTGTTTTCTCCCAGCTTCCTCTCCTGCTTCATCCGACTACATATTCTTCTCTGGGATACCAACAGCTTAACAGCAGACAAAATGATACCTCCCTGCTCTCAAAATGAAAGCAACTTTCCTAATCACAGATGAGAAAAGTTGGAAGAGTCCTGCCAACTGCCACAAACCTGACAGAAACACATGAGAGAGCAGGACTGTATGAATAAATGGAAAGGCAACAAATGCATTCAATACAAATACCCCTTTGGCTAGTTTGGGTCAGGTGTCCTGTCTCTGCCTCCCCTCGGCTTCTTGTGCTCCTCCTCACTCGTTTAGCATGAAACTGAAAAGCCCTTGATCAGGGTTAAGTGCTACTGAGCAACAATTAAAACATGGGTGTGTTACCAGCATTATTCTCAGACTAAAGCTGAAGTACAGCACTGCACTAGATACTAAGAAGGACAAAAATAACTGTTACAGCTA
>JBCJKH010068209.1:12494-26805 GCA_039877255.1 Loriculus beryllinus | reverse complement strand
ACACCTAAGTACCCTGGACTTTTACAGGGCTGGTATAGAGTTACTTTTATGAGAATTTGATACACTTTATTTTGCTAATAATATCTTTATGCTTCAAAATGATTCTATTTCCTCCCCACCTTTTATAGGAGCCCGAAGCAGGAGAAACTCTATGGAAACCTAAGGATCTGTGTCAGTATCTTGCCATTTCAGAGGGATTAAGGACACCACCCACCAGGCCCGTTGCCAAACAGTTACTGTGATTACATATCAATCAAGCTACACTTTTCTGTTAAAGCCATTTACATTCATGAAGCTGTCTCTCAATTATCTGGGGGGAAAATACAAAAAAAATCCCAACCCCCAAAACAGCCCTGATACTAATAGAAACTTAGAGAAAGTTGGTCTGCAAGGCCATTTCTCAGCTATTACCATGTGGTGGCACATATGAGCAGGTAGTTCAACTTTTCTTGACAAGACAGAAATTGTATATACACAGGAACATTAAAAGATATTAATCTCTCATCTGCTCCTCCCCCCCCCCCCGACTTTTCTGCTGTAGACAACAATAGTAATTCAGGACCCCAGTGTTTTCATTTGTAATTTTTGCCTATTATTTTGGATCCTGTGCCTAATTGCTTCCTTAACATATTTTTCTGAACAATAAGGCTAAAAAGTAAATAAACCAAAAATGGTTATACGCTTATCCTTTCTGAAATTAGCTGCTGTCACAAATTGCCTACTATAATAGCTCAGAACTTGTTTACTTTTTATTTTATTAAGGAGCCCCCTAAACGCATTTTAGTAGCTACGGATGTTATCTAAGGGCAGGAGAAGGGGAAAACAATTAAAGCGTGTCATATTGCCCAATGGGGGGGGGGGGGGAGTTTAGTCTATAAAAACTCAGTATTTTTTTATTAATAGAAAAACTTTGAATGTAATTGAAAATCAGGAGGAAGCTGAAGCCTTCTCATGGCTGATGAAAAGGATACAAATAAGGATCAGCTATGCTGCAGGGAAGGCTTGACATTTGGCCAGCACATTTGGCCCCAGACTTTATGCATCTGGGGAATCTGTAAAGACACACACACTCCACTCAAAAAAAGCAGAAAAAGAGGCATTTGTAAAGCGTGATGACTCCAGGTTGGATCCTTACCAGTGAGGGTTTGTGTGCTTGTAAGCAAAACCTTAAACTTAAATGATCAAGACCCTTTCAGCCCACAAACTTAATGAGAAACTTACACACCAAATGTAAACCCTAGTGTGCTTGGTTAAAAAAAAAATATCAGAAAGTTACAGCTTTGACATAAAGTATTACCATAGCTGGGGCTCTTAAAAAAAGGGGGTAAATCGATCATATGCAAATAAAACAGACAAAACAAAACGGTAACTTTATTGCAGTAGCAACCTAGGTTAACCTGATAGCTAGTGTTCCTGCATTCATCCAGAAACAGTCCCATTTATTTTGAATATTGGACAAGACTTGAAATAAGACATTCAAAAGGCTGTGTCAGGCATCATTTCTACTGCTGAATTAGCAAGCCCAGAACATAAGGGTCCAGCAGCCAGTCCAGATCAACTCACAGTATTTACAGAACAACACATCAGCAACACCTGTATAGCACAAATGGCCAAGTAATCAACCAGAACATTTGCTCTCTGAATCACACAAGCTTGTGGCTGTTTACATAGCAAAGTGCCACGGTACCAAAGATGAGGAATGCAGGAATGGAGCCTTTTGCAAAGGGTTACCAGCAATGTGAGGCAGGGAGCAAACCAAGAGGACATGCCCACCATCAAACACGTTCCATTTTGAACAGTCTTAACCCACAACTCTTCTGAAAACAGCCATGATTTTAGCCAATGTGATTTAAACTCAGTAATTTATGTAAATTATATAGGCTCAGACAGATAAACACAAAACACAAAATGCCACTTAAACTGGACATATGGGACATGATTTGTGAAATTAATTTTATTTTTGTAACATGGTACTCAATCACAAATAAATAATTAATACAACATTACCAGGGTATACAATGTTCAGGCAGTTCATCGTAACAACCAAGATCCCACTAAAAATGAGTTTTCATTAAATAACCAATTCAATGACATACAACTGGTCATTCTATTTTTCAGCCTGGTCCAAGCTATATGCAAGTTGGAGATTGTTCCTCTTACCAGTGAAGAAACAGATGTACACAGTTTTACACTGAGTCCAAAGTAGTTAATACATCATATTAATAAAAATTAAAATGCTGCATTGCATCACTGAGATGTAGTTTCAGTACAGAATAAAAGCTAGTGAATTTCAGCACGATAAAGGTTATTGCAAAGGAGTCCTAGGTCCTGTAGCAATTTCTGCTTAAACTTGCAAGCTTTACAGGATGTTTTTTATGTATACTTTCAATTCCATACCCATCTCTGCATCCTATCTATAAAACCAGTAGGATGAAGGTTTACATCATATTTTTAGTTTTAGCTGCACATGGTTTTGCTTGTTTCAGCAAAACATTTTACTGCTGGTACACAGTTTCTCACTGAGATAACGTCCTGCTCGTGTATACACTGCAGCAGCAGCACCAGTAAGTTTGCAAGAACTTTTGACATGTAATATTTTAACTTCCTAACCTACTCCAGAAATACTATTCATTGCAAAGAATGCTTATGACATCCACATTGAATTTAACCTAAGGTCCCAAAATATTCTTAAATAATGGTAAGAATCTGAAGATTCACAGCACCCTTGGAATTTCTTGTTCATTTTTTATAATGAAATATGTTAATTTTCACAACAGTACATAGTTACAATTTCCAATGACTCAAGAGTCCTGGGAAGTTTCTAAGTATAAAAGCATTATTAAAAATCCCATTTGGGGGGTCACTCAGGTGAGGTATATGTTCCTAGTTTGAACTCTAGAAAGACTTAAAAATTGCAGCTCTTTCCACTAACAAAATCCTCCATGTGATGGAGATCATGACTTCCAACCATGAACTTAAGTTCCTGATTTACTCCATAGGCTTTGGGACACATGCTACACATTCCAGCAGGTACTTCTGTTCTTGCTACGCTGGGCATGGGAAGATACAGAGGAAAAAGGTGAAAAAAATAAGAGACCAGGCAAGCTCCTGGCTGACATGTACTGCATCCATACAGAATTGCAACAGACTCCCCTTAAGCCATCTTGCTGCTCAGCAACATGAGCAATGAGTGAGAACACAGCAGTGGCCAAAGTATCTAACAGGCAGAGCTAAGGCAGGACTAAGACTATCAGAGCAAGGAAGCTCAGCACCTGAAGAGCAGCAATAGCAGCTGTAATTTACCATCCCATTATAGCCCTGGTCAATTAGTGAGAAGCATGGGCACCCACAGGACAGGTGGCTTTAATGGGACATGGACTACTCAGATTTTTGCACTATTAAAGTCAGTCTTTTTTTATAAACCAAAGGAAAAAAAAGATACTCAAAATATTTGAAGCCCATACAAATATTTTAAAGCCTATTTGCAGCATTCAGACTAAAGTTAATGAACTGCTTTATTTTCACATCCTGTAGAAGAGATAAGCGTCCATAATGAATCTGATAACTAAAGAGGAACTATATATATATTGATATCCATTTTAAATACAAAAACCCTGAAATGCAAAAGCAAAAGCACAGATAGACTGCAACCCTATCTTGTGACTGGATTAGAAGAAAAATTAAAACTATTATTTGCAAACCATTTAAAAAAACATTTATGCAATTTATCCAAAAGTGGATCTAAACCCTTCGCAGAATAAAATACTAACTTCGGATTGCTGAATTAACCAAAGACAGATTTATTTTCTTAAATCTGCTGCACAATGTACCAAGTGATATATATAATACTTTTGCAATTTATTCATTTTCACTAAAATAATCACCAAAAAATATCTGAACATCCTATGCCAAGTGTGAACTACTTAAGAACTTGTTGATGGAGCACAGATACATACTGAAATATTAGTAATGCCTAATACATAGTGTGACACTTCCCTACAGACTTGGCAAGTTGCGTATCTGGAATCTGGATTCTTCAGTCATTTTCCAACATTAGTCTTAACTGTATTTCCCAGAAGGTTTTAATTTATGATCTAGATACAGCAAGGCATTAATCTCAGGAGTGCAGTTCCGATTTCTTTGTATTGCTTCTATTTCCATTTAACAAGTTACACCTGAATTCACCAAATGGTTAACAGTTTTTCATAGACAGCAGCAGGGGAAATCCATGAGCAGTGGGAGATGGCAATGTAACAAAATACAATACAATCTGTGTAATGTCATCAAAATTAAAATACAAAGAACCTGCTTGATAACTTTCAATTCCTATGAAAGAGCTTTCTATGATCCGTTGATCTATAGTTAAATATTATTTCAGAAGATTTTAGAATGAAAACATGTATAACAAACATCTCTGTAACTCCCATGTCACAAATGCTAACAGCAGGAACTTCCTCCCCAAACAAAGCTTCTACCATTCAGAATTGCTACCATAGCTGGGTACTTCAGTGAGCATCAAGACCCTGATTTTTAGTAGAAGTAAATGATACACATGAAAGAATAATCTCCAAAGCAAAGCCATTTTAATATTTGCTCCATTAAGAAGTTGACTGACATATGCCTTTTCACATTCTCACGTGACCCTGCCTAAAATATTCTTTTTAGAAATATTTTGAAAATAAAATTCACATCTGAAACAAATCTAAACATTCTCTGAAGAGGAAAAGATCCCCCTTAGTTTTTCAAACAATATTCACATATCTATAGGAAAACAGGAACTGAAACTCCTTCCCAAGGTAAGAACTGGATGTAACAAACCAAGCAACATAAGTAACTCTGGCTGACAAATACTTCAAATGTGTGTTTTTAAAGGAAAAAAATACAAATAAAAAGAACATAGAATTAAAGGGAGATTTTTAATGGCACAAAAGGCAGCTAGGCACTGTGTGAGCTGAGAACATAACTGTCATTATGACTTTAAAAATCCCCCCAGTTAGATTTGGGTTGCAGCTAGGTTGAACAGGGGTTTTGCCAGACTCTCACAAAGAAAGAAAAAGCAAACCAAGTGTAATGTCCAGACCTAATGAGAAAGACAAAAGCTGTTACAATCCCTCTGCTAAAAGGAGAGAACACTGTCAAACTTACAAAGTGTTAAGTGAAATAAATGCTGAGATTTCATATTAGCTTTACACAATTCAACTAATGGATGAAATGGTCATGAGCCATGTCAAAAAGGAGTTTCTGTATTTGAGAGATTATTCTTAGGTTTAACTTCTGCTGTGTTAATAGCATCTTTTGTATTAAAGCATAAACTAATACCTGCAAGAGTACCTGCCTTTATGCAGAGCTGTGCCATGACCCCCTTTTCATTTTCAGATAAAAATAAAAGTAACCATTAGGCACATATTAGAAGTGTATTACAGAAGCTGGAATGTCAAACATTTTCTCCCTCAAATTCACACAGGAAAAATAGCACAGCAGCAAATAATAGTGTCCTCTGCTTGACAATGACCTCGTTACAAGCATTTTCAATGTATATAATGTCACAATATCAATACCTTCTTATCTTTAAATAATTAGGTAAAAAAGGCCCCCAGTATAACCATTTCTTACATAGCCAAGTTCTCTTTATATACATCCAAATTTTAAAGATACAAATAAAACATTATACAGGACTTGTAAGTGTTTAAAAACTTGAGGCTTCATAAACACGGTTTCCCAAAAAGACTTGGGGAAAATCCACAGACTGACAAGGCAGCAGAGAAAACTGGAAAAAAGGAGACAGACACAGGTTTGCTGCCATAACATTTTACTAAAGTTGCCAGTCATCATGGTGATGTTATCAGAAAAAACGGTTTAAGCTCAAAATGAGGAATGGTAGTTTCCTGTGTTGATCTCAAGTGCTGAGACAGGCAATTCAAGTATTTCCTATTTGATCCAAGCTCACTATAGCAAAGTGGTGCAGAATAAAGGAATTATTTTACATTTTTTCCATACAATCGATCAATGTCCATCTGATAGTACGCCGTGAGCTCTTTGCGTTTCAGCTTGAATGCATCTGTCACCAGACCAGTCTCAGGGGTCCAAGGATCAGGGCTCAAACGAATTTTTACTGGTATTTCAAACTTCTCCAGATTAGCTGTAAAAATACAAAACATAAATGTAAGCATGCTTATACAATTCAGAGCACGAAAGGAAGAACTGTATTCTTACACAGAAAAGCACGTGACATAAATGAAGTGTTCCTTAAACCTGCCATTAGCTTTGCAAGCCCATGTGGGTCACAGGTGGAGTGACAGGGCTCACCAGTAACTGTTCTCCAGTTTCCATGGGAATAGACATAAACCACAGCTGTTGGGTACCTGTGCTGTTCCCCAACTTCAGAAAATCCCCACTGCGTGGAAGTGACGGCCTCAAAATATACACTGTCATATCAGTGTTATGATCCCATCTTCCAGAAATAGTCTTAAAATCCATACTACTTAAGCTTGAAAAACCAGGGGTTTGGTGGTTGGTTTTGGGTTTTTTTTCCTGATAGCTTTCAACAGTTCAAGGAAGGTTAAGTTCGTTTGACAGCTGTTTCTCTCACTGAAACAGAACAGTGCTCTGCATGGTACACCTTTAGCAGAAACCAGTATCGTTTGCAAGAGTTTCTACTATGCTTTCAGACATAATACAAGAAAAACAAAAAGACATCAACAGATGGCCAATACTAAAACTATTTTCTGGTTCTAAAAAACTCCACAAATACAAAATTATTCTGTGCTGCCTGTCAGTTTTAGATTTCCCTGTGCCTTTACTGCCCTTGACATTAAATCATTGCAAAAAAAAAAAACCCCAAGCCCAATCTAGCATTGAAACTCATTAGATTACTTTAAAAGTCTGTGATACCAGACTGAAACAAAAAACAAATATGAAGTAACAAAATGTGTAAAAGTGCCTCAGGATTAAATCAAATACTCCATTTCATTATTTTTAACATATTTAATTCTCTTTTAAATAGCTACTGCTACACAAAAAAAGAAGGACAGCAACCTTGCACACGCACCCCATCTCAACAGCTTCTTAAAAACGACTTTGCCCATATGCTCCATGCAGTGAAGAAAAAAGGACTGGAGACATAGAGCAAGGAAAAAAAGTCTGCTGCAGTACTGAGTCTACATGCCTCATAAGAGTATGCTCCTATAAAAGAAGTCTACAAATACACTTCTCATAGAGTTTAATACAAGTAATAAGGAGAAGAGACAAAGATTAACAAGATAAAGATAGTTGGAAGCATGAAGTTATCCAGGGTAGAAAAGATGGGGACAAACTGCAAAGAGGTGCAGGAGGACATCATGATATGAAGTAAGTGCAAAACACACAGTAGAAAACATTCAGTGCATAAGAGTGTAAAAATGAATGCATATGAAAAACAAATTTAACAATGGCCATTTAGAAAACCTCAATGTTTTGTGGTCATAACCAACAGTTTTACTGAAAAAGCTCAGTTTTGTAATAGCCAAAAACAAAAAACAAGGCAGAAATTATTATGAAAGAATGGACAAAATGTCACTGTGACACTGTTTAATTCTGCACCAGCACAGCTGAACAGACCAATTAGCATGAAAAAACATACAGCTGAGAGGGGAAGTATAACAGACAATGGGGGAAAAAGAAAAAAAATCACAACTACCATTATGACTCTTCACTGCTCTTCCCATAAAAGAGCTCAGCAGAAGGAAATTGAACTAGCAGATGGCAGAGTTGGAACAAACAAGAGACATTTCTTTACATACACATAGCTGAGCTGCCTCCCCTGATACAGAATACTTACACAACTTTAAAAGGTGACTAGAAGAGTTAATGGAAGAAAAGTACTGAAAATTATTAACTAAGGACACTGCTTAAGTTCAGGAAACCCCTCGGATGCAAGCCACTGGAAGCTAGGAGAGCCCCTGTCACCACGGGCTTATTTAACTATGCACTGTCACGCAGCATGTCAGGCTGTATGATCCCTAATACACATGGATCTACAGATGACCCACATTCTTTTGGACAAGCAGCTAAGGTCAAAAAGCTACTACAGAACATCATAAAGACACACACATGCACACACTAATTTCCCAGGAACTTCATACAAGTTTTACGAAATATACACTCTCAAGGAAATATTTTTAGGCCTCTGCTTATCTGTTTCACAGACATTACAGTCCACAAGATAAATACTACCTGCCCAGCTACTTACCTGCCATGGCAGCCTCAGCTAGCACCTTCAGTACCTCTTTTTCCATCTCAGGGCTGTTACAGATCTCTTCCCAGGTTCCTTTAAATCCTTTCTTTCGAGCTAGTTCTGCAAGTTCCTTTTGATTTGGCACAACAAATCCAATGACATAAGAATGGAAACTGAGAAATACAATTTACTTTAGTATGAATTTTGTAAAATAAACAAGTCTTCAAAAAATAACATTTAAATTTGGGGGGGTTACAGTTAACAGAGATATTGCTCTTAACAGTTGGCTTTTGTTCACCTGATAATCTTTCTCAAATAGTACACAAATCACCTTTGCCTGCTTAAAAATAAGTAGAAAGAGAAGCTACTTACCTTACAGCAACTGGATTGCTTCAAGGTGTGCTGTCCATATGCATATTCCACTGTGTCTCATGCTCAAAGCTTTGGGGAAGCAGTACCCATACGATGTCAATGCGCCCTGCCTCTCCTCATGTTTTGCATCCCGGTATGAAGACTGGTGTGCGGCTTCCCTACCTCAGATTCCTCTCAACTGCAGAATCCAGTTACTGTAGAGGAGTAGAGGACTGCAGTGAAGAGGGGTTGAGGAGCAGGTTGTGGAATGAGCATATGCACAACACATCTCAAAGAAAGCCTGTTTCTGTAAAGGCGGTGACTTCTCTTTCAAGTGATTGTCCATAAGCTCACTCTACTGTTGAAAATCTTTGTCTGCTCCTGATATGCCCAGCACACATGAAGCTGCGATAACAAAAAGTCTTCAAAGAACACCAAAGCACAATTTGTCCTGAAACAGGTATTCATGATCTTTCAGAGGGTGTAAAGTTCAAAAAACAAAAGAGAACCTCACACACATGGCAGAATCAGAGAGCTGAACGCAATCTCAGAAGATCATCTAAATTCATCTACCTGCCTTTACACAAAGTCAACAACATGTAACAGATGTTTGTCTCATGCATTCTTGAACATCAGGCAAAGTCTTTATGGCAATGCTTTCTTATTCCTAGCACTGGTAAGCTAAGATGATGGCTATTCCTGACCCTTCCTCTCTGCAGCTCACATCAGTTGTATTTTTCATACAGCCAAGTCAGATATTCCCATCCTTTACACAGAAGCCATTTATTCATCCACTGTTACCTTTTTTCCTTCTCACCTTTCTAGTCTTCCCTTCCTTTAAGTTTAAGAATTTAAGCAATAACCTTCTTAACTCATGTACCACAGATCTCTGTCCAGATGTTCCCATTTTTGCGTGGACTCTTTTCAAGAGGTCCATCTGTTCTGAAGTGTTGCATGTGGAACCCAGACTCTGTAATGTTTGGCAAGAAGATAGTTGTGCATCTTGTAGGCTATAAATCTGATTCTGCCATATTATTTACCTTCTTATAATGGCATGGCACTTGTTGACTCATGTCAGCTCCTGCAGAACTGCTAGCAGCTGGTGGTCCTCATCCTGGGTTTCTGCACTTTATTTATGTCTAAGTATAATTTCCTCTCTTTAAACTGACTGCTTTTGTTGTTTTCAGACAAATCTCTCTAGTCAAGCTTGCTCTGTATTCTAATGCTGTCCTCCTCTCTACCTTTGGTACTGTCCCACCTTAACCATCTACAGGTTTATTAAAACTTTTTAGCTTTCTTTCACCAGGCAGATCATTAATACAAAATACAGAACCTTAAACACAGTATGATGAGTACTTCAGCTTATCCTTTAAGGTCTCTTAGACAATTTTAAAATACTAACTCTAAACATTAAATACCCTTTTGGTTACTGCACATTGCAATTTTCTCCTTTGTTACTGGTATGAGTTATAATGACGATCTGACAGCAGCTGTGAAGATTTCACAAAGTCCACTACAAACACAGGCTTCCCTAGCATCATTTGTCAAAAGGCTTTGCCTGGTGGCTGACTCGGAACCATTTCCATTTTTCACTAAGAATATACTTACAGAAAGACTTCAGACTAGCCTCAGTATCACTGCATGCATCTCATCTTGTCTCTGCCTCTCTGATTCTGCCCACATGCACCTCCCCTCCACTCATGCTATACTCTGTACTGAACCTTGTAACTTTGTCCAGGGTCCGTAATGCACGTATTATGCATGAAGTCATCCAGAACACAAAGGACCGGCACTTTGATCACTGGTACCCATAGCCTTTTGATATGCTTAAGGTCATGTCCAACAATATTACCAGTGTCTCCAGGGATAAACAAGATATAAAAGTAATCTGTTTGAAGGTTAGCCTCAAACTCTGGCTTATCTAAAATTCAGCCTCCTGAGTAAAAGCATACTTTCTCTGGACAAACTGTTTTATTCAGCTATGTTTTTTTCCGGAAAGAGCACCTTGGCACTCACAGCTCCTGGAATGTGTAGCTTTTCATTCTGTGCTTCTAAGTTAAACCCTCACTTATTGCAGTTCAAATGCTAAAGCACTGTTTGTCTTAAGAAGTATCCTGAAGACCACATCATGTCTCTGGAGCAGCTACTTGCTTCTCCATTACTGTTCCTTCTGCAGATCTTTTGAATTTGCCTGCATCTTCAGTCTTAAGAGGTCGTAACAGCACAAAGTTCTCAGAAATTTGGTCCTCAGGACATCCACAGTCATCTCCTCCATGCTAAGAGATTTTGTCAAAACATCTCTCCTACACCAGGCATCCTCATTTCCCTCTGGTGCTTGAGATCCTACCAGAGTACAGCCCTCAGACCTATGACGCTACATGTGGATATCACCATCTCCATTCTGTAAAGTCTGGTCCTTATTAGCTCTCCTTGAGTTTCTTGTTGAGAAGTCCCTTGGGTTTTTTGCCATGCTTGTTCATTCCTCTGGTAACTGCTCATTTTTCTTGACATTACACTTGAGATCTACTGAACATGTCTTGGATAGGCAAAGTGCTGATAAAGCAGCAGGAGTCTTCTTTGAAGGTGGTCTAATCGCAGTTCCTTTCAGCAATCATTTTATTCCTTATCTCACTGAGTATTTTGGCTGAAGTGGTCAATCAATTAATACAGCTTTTGAAGAAGCAATAGCAAGCAAACACTTCTGATTCCCTACTACCATATTCAGAGGAGTTTTGCACCCCAAGATCTAAGGTCAAATCACAGATATAACCCATTCCCAGAAGTCTGTCCTCCCTGTCCTTTTGCATGTGGGAGATCGAACAGCTACCAATGGCCTCCTCCTGCATATGAGGCTGCCGCTCAGGCAAAAGTATAAGGAGAGACAGGATATAAGAGAGGTCACAGGCACTGCTAATAAAAAGCCTCCAAGCTCACACTTGCTGAGGTGAGTATATACCCACAATGAAATGTGCATATGGACAATCATTCGGAGAATCTGTAGCACGTGGCTACTTATGCCAAATCACACACATGAAAGCATTAAGAAGAAATACAGCAAGATTAGAAAAAACAATCTGGAATGTATTTGTACTTACTAGATTACCTTTAAAGACTGCTCATAAGTTCTTATTTTCAGGTAACAGACAAGACACAGACTGTCAAAGACAAGTGCCTGTCTTGACAAGTACATTTTATCCTCCAATGTTAGGCTGGCCTGACAAAATTAACAATTTCAGTAGTGAATTTCAACCCTAGACCAGCAGAAAGCACCACCTGTTGGAACTTATTTCTTCACAGACTACAGAGGTTGCTCAGAAGAGTCACATAACCTCAGACAGTCAAAGCAAGCAAACATGAGACTCACCTAGTGGGTCAAAAGCACAGATAAAGCTTAACACAACAGAATTTTCCTCAGCAGTGGTGTGCCCAATGCATGTTAGGCTATTGAACCACAACTATCAAACCTGAAGTTACAGGATGAAGTTCCAAGATGACTACCATTAGTTAACACAAAAAATTCCATAGAACCAGGTGAACAAACCAAAAGTTAATTTTCTATTTATTACTAGTGAGCAATTCTCTGGTATGTTTGTCCTGGCCTCTTCCAAAGTTATCAAGTGGGGTTCTTTTTTGCCATACTGGAAATCAGAATATTGCTGGATCATTCATAAGCTCCAAAATTACTTTCCAAACACTTAAATGGCAACAGGAAACAAAGATCACCTGAAGTATATTTATATGTTTAAGTTTGTATGATGCACAGGTAGGGTATTCTAGAAATAGAAACTGACATCTCTGAGCCCATATATGTCTAATTCATTAGTACATGTAGGAAGTAAGTAGAAAGGACATTTGATATGATTTAAGTGTGTGTTTGCAAAGTATTTACAGACTGTTTTCTCTCAAGCTGCAAAGCTTCTATGGGTGTTAAAGGGAAGCAGTTTCAATGCACAAGCCAGCTTCTGAGCTGTTAGTGTTTCCCCCCTCCCTTCCTCTGAAGAACACATCACAGCTAAATACAGCAAGGAACAAAGAGTCCTAGGTCTTTTGTAGGTAATCATCGCCAAAACACTTGAGTGATATCTATTATGAATGCAGTCAGAGCTTAGCTGCTTTTCAGACAGGGGAAAGGAAAAAGAAACTAACTCTAAGCATTTTCCAATGAACGATGAAAAAAAAAAAGGGAAAGAAAAACTAAAGACATACATATCAGATGGTTTAGTTTTGGAAAAGTTATTCCACTGTATAAGTAAAATTTTTCAAATGGTTTAAAAAATTCCACACATGAAGTGAAAAAAGATTTTGATTATGGCTTCAGTAGGATAAAGAATACAGCAATGATAAGTAGCAGCTGCCTCTTACCTGCTTGCATATGCACAAATATTATCTACCAGTGGAAGACTCTTTAGAGCTGCTTCTACTTTGCCAAGAGAAACATATTCTCCTGCCTGGAGTTTTACAAGATCTTTTTTACGATCTGTTGAAGAAAAACAGGAATTAAACGTTAATTACAGAAGATTTTAGACACTGATTTTATACTTTCCTGAAATGTATGTATAAAAGCCAAAAGGTGACTCACATTTGGTGAGCATATCAGAAACATTTAATACTAGGTTTCCAAGCTTTGTGTTTTATCAATCTTTCCCTATCATAAAAATGAGACATGCTTCAATTTAATGCATTTTGTGCCTTTAAAAAAAGCATTTCCTGCATGACAGCACTGTCATGTGAATGGAAGACTACTAGGACTATTCAAAAGTGAGTTTTTGCCTGAAAACACATTTTGTGCTGTCTGGTCCAGATGCTTAAGGCAGGAGATGCTCTATTTGGTGACATTTTGTTACTTATTACCAGGCTAAATCTGTATTTAAAGAGCAACTGTCACCTGTAACTTGAAACACAATAGGAACTGAAACTTAAGCCCAAGTTACTTGATCTTCCTGTACATAGCCCAAAGGTGGCAAAGGTCACTAAGATAAGGTGGGTAAGGGGGCCTTACCCACTTAGCTGTGAGGGCAATCAGGAGTAGCTCTCCTTTACTATGCATTTTGATGCTGCATTGTGCAACCAGGCAAGGTAGTTTAACAGATGAACAGTCTGATCACTGCAAGATAGCTGCAAAGGGACCTAAGATTTTTCTGATACAATAAACCAAATATACTTAATTTTCAGGATTAAAGAGCATCCTGAATCATCTGCTATCTTCAAGAGACACATCTGGTAGTTTATATGGCACCATTTTTGTGCCTATAGGTATCAAAGGATTATGGGTCTATCACAGGCTTACGTATAACACCTTTACCTGGCCATTATTTTTCTCTAAAAATGGCATTAGAAAAAGGCTTACTTAAAGGCTTACTAAAAATGGCATTAGAAAAAGGCTTACTTAATTACTGAGCACATATCATCAAAAGAGTCCTTTCAATGAACCGAATTCCACTTACAATACAATATCATAAAAATCTAAGGCAGTTCATCTAGCTCCATTAGCCTATATTTAAGTCTCTAATTAATACCTAGTCTCAGTAATATAGAGGAGTCAATGTTAAGACTCTCTTAAAAGAAACTGTTCCAAACGTCAGCTTTTAAAGCACACAATCAAGTTTATGTTAACAGATCAGAATTTCCCTGGGATACATGCTACAGCTTTAGACTGCATGCAAAGACACAGAGATTTTGGGGGGCTAATTACAATATTTAGCAGAATCAGAAATATATTGACCTGAATTTATTAACTCACCAATAATT